>BTHU01000018.1:69030155-69103697 GCA_036184795.1 Tokudaia tokunoshimensis | reverse complement strand
ACTTGGGAGGCAGAGGCAGGTGAATTTCTGAGTTCGAGGCCAGCCTGGTCTACAGAGTGAGTTCCAGGACAGCCAAGGCTATACAGAGAAACCCTGTCTCGAAAAACCAAAAAAAAAAAAAGAAAGAAATCGTTTGCTAAAGATAGGAACCGAGACTCTCTGCTCTTTTGGAGATGTGACAGCTGACCTACCTGTACTGGATGTCCCAGTTAAATAGGTATCTAGCACTGTTTATGGCAAGCTCAATGCCAGGCATGATAGTGCACACTTTTAGGACCCCAGTCTGGAGGCAGAGGCAGGAGGATCTCTATGAGTTTGAGGCCAACCTGATCTACATAGTGAGTTCCAGGACAGCTAGGGCTATGCAGACAGACAATATCTCAAAACAACAACAACAAAAACTAAGACGATACGAAAAATATTCCACATCAGAAATTTTAAGTGGAAAAAAATTTAATTTGAGAAGTAACATGCCCAAGATTACAAAGCTAATAATGAGTTGTGTCCCTCAAAGTTCTCTACAGCCAAACACGATGACTATTCCTGTAATTCTGTACTTGGGAGGCTGAAGCAATCAGGTTGCTGAAAGATCGAGGAAAACCTGAGCTATCAAAAACAGCCCTCTATGAAATCTTTTTCTTTGTTTTCTTTCCCTTTTTTGGGGGGGTGGGGGTGGGGCGGGGTGGTAAGGGTGAACAGTATTTCTCTGTGTAGCCCTGGTTATCCTAGAATTCAGTCTGTAGACCAGGCTGGCCTCAAACTCACAGAGATCCACCTGCCTCTGTCTCAAATACTGGCTGAGATTAAAGGCATGGACTACCCCCCCCTTTTTTTTTAAACATGGTCTTTCAAGAACAGGAAACAGGATCTTATTATGTAGCCTAGGCTCGCCTAGAACCATCAGTCTCCCTTACTCGGTTCCAGTGTGGGGATTCCAACTGTTTACCCCACACCTCAATAGGGAGGGGGCTTGCTTTATTACTACAGAATTGAATTGTGGAGTCAGCTCTCTTTTTTGGCTCCAATTGATCAGCAGAAAGCATTCAGGCTTTTGTGGCCTCTAAGTGTTTTACTTTTAAAGGCAGTACCAGTGTTTTAAAGAACACACTGCAACACCAACATTGTATTGGGTAGTGGCTGAAATTAAGTTCTTAAATCAAATTCATGAGTACCATGGACTTTGAGACTAAGTATACCACACATAAATTATTTTTTATGTTTGTTTTGTTTGTTTCTTTTTTTTTTTGTTTTTTCGAGACAGGGTTTCTCTGTATAGCCCTGGCTGTCCTGGAACTCACTCTGTAAACCAGGCTAGTCTCGAACTCAGAAATCCGCCTGCCTCTGCCTCCCAAGTGCTAGGATTAAAGGCGTGCGCCACCGCTGCCCGGCTGAAATTAAGTTCTTAATTGAAATCAAATTCATGAGTACCCTGGACTACAAAGACTTTGAGACTAAGTATACCATACATAAATTATTTTTTTATGTTTGTTTTGTTTGTTTCTTGAGGCAGGGTTTCTCCATGTAGCACACTGGCTGTCCTGGAACTTACTATGTAGATGTACAAAGAAAAAGCAAAAAGAACTGAAGCAAACCAGGCTTTTCACACTGGCCTCAAACTCACAGAAATCTGCCAGCCTCTGCCTCCTGAATGTTGAGATTGAAAGGCACACTCTTGAAATAATTATAACAACCAACACTCTTAACGACTGGGAGATCTCTAAGGTCTGCCCTGTGCAGGACAGCAGACAGTGTGGACTTCTACAACTTTCCCCCCAAGCCTCTGAAGAAAGTGTTTCAAAAACAACAACAAAAACAAATAACAAATAAATCTGGACAGCACAGATGGTTTTCAGGATAACCCTTGCCAAACAAACCTGAATACAGGAGCTCGATCTCCACTTGATAAGAGAACTCCCAACTCTCAAAATCTGCCCTCTCACCTACAAACACACACACACACACACAGAGTGACTTGTTTTCTCCCCAAAATAAATAAATGTAATTTAAAGTAATTTAAAAAATAAGGGAAGAGACTGAAGAAAAGAAAGTTTCAGGACTGGAAAAAACTTCCTGGAAGGAAAAGACTACATTACTCATCCCTGTAAAGCCAGCTCTGATGATTCTGACAGCTGCCTGGGATATTCAGCACCAGACCACACCTAACTCTCTCACTAAAGGGGTGGAGAGAAGCAAATGTTGATCAGTATTCTAACTTTTCTTTCTTTTTGAGACAGAAGGTCTCACTCTGTAGCCCAGGCTTTCCCAGAATTATTTGTGCCCACCTGCTTCTAAACACACACACACACACACACACACACACACACACACACACACTCACACACACACACACACACACACACACACGAACAAATACTCGTCACAGGCTTACCCATGGTTTCTAAAGAGGTTTGGAAGTCAGGTAATGATGGATTCTTATAATAGTAGCATTTATGAGTCAGAAACAGAAAAGTAGTGTATTCCAAGTTCAAGACCAGCCTGACCTACATTGCTGATTCTAGGCCATCAAACCTTCACAGAGAGACCATGTCTCCAAAAACCAAAAGAGAGACACAGAGACAGAGTTGGAGCCAACCTGAGCAACATGGTATGCTTGAAGCAAATCAGGCCAATGTAACCTTGTGTCCAACTCTACAAGAAGAGGAAGACGAAAAAAAAACAAAGAAAAAGCAAAAAGAACTGAAGCAAACCAGGCTTTTCAGTGTGAGAATCCAGGGAACTTATGAGAACCCTAGAACTGGCTGCAGATAGTGTTTGTAATCATTATTTTAAAAGACAAACTGTAAGTTGGCTGTCTTTGTCTCCTAATCAGAGAAGCACAGTGACTCCCGCTAGCCTCAGCAATGAGAGGTATCTAGTGATAGGCAGGCATTCAGTCCTGCAATTAGCTGGCAGCTATGGCTGTATTGCTGGCCTATCTGAGCAGGAACACTAGATGTGGGAGTGTTGGTAACCAAGGTCAAGAAAACAGGGTAGCAGAGACTGTTCAAGGCCAGCCTACTTTACAGAGTAAGTGCCCTTAGGTTAGAGTCACAGGACTGAGTAAGTCTGCCATGGTTGCATTTACCTGGGAGTCAGAAGTACAAGGATCTGGAGTTCCTGGTTATTTTCCTGAAATATAAGCCTAAGGTACCTGAGAGCTTGCCTTAAAAAAAACTAAAGCCCCAGGAGTGGTTGTGGTAGAAACACCTTTAATCCTGTAATCCCTGCACTAGGAGGCAGAGGTAACCTGATCTCAGTGAATTCAAGGCCAGCCTGGTCTAAATGCAAGTCCCAGGCCACCTAAGTCGGAACAATGAGATAAAAACAAACCCCACACAATATGGGTTTTTTTTTCTGTAGCTGGACTATGGTATAACCACAAATAAATATTGCCTCTTCTGAGAAGAGCCTGGAAGACTGTCCTGAAGTAAACCCCACAGATGATCTCTGAAGCAACAGAGGGTGGGTAGGTTGAGACCCTGTCTCAAAAAAGCAAACAAACAAAAGGCAGGAGTTGGTTGTGTTGGCAGGCACTACAGTCTGCAATTGAAAGGTTGTAGCCGCCAGAGAGAAAGTCGATTGTTGGCACAGGCTACATAAAGAGACCTTGTCTCTTAAAAACAAATAAGGAGGCTTGAGGTACAGTCGGGAAGAAAAAAGTTGCTTTAAATTCCAGTCCATCCGCATTTGGGGGTGGGGAACGGGGGTTGCACAGAGCAAGGTTTATGTAGTCTTCTTGACTGTCCTAGAGCTAGTTTTGTAGACCAGACCGACCTTGAACTCACAGAGATCCTACCTCTACCTCGACCTAGCTGGGATTAAAACCACATCGCTTATGATGGATCAGCATTCTTGAGAACTCAAAAAAAAAAAAAAAAATCAGGAAGATTTATGCACTGAATGAGGTAGCCGGCAGACTGGGTTACTTAAGACAGGGAACTAGAGAAAAGGGTAGGGGATGGCCTGAACCGGGAACAGGGCAAATAATTTTCTAAGAGTATTTCCTAAATCTGACTGCTTGGGGATTCTAGTTGGGACGGTTACATAATCAAAGCGTTCTCCTTCCCCGAGTACCGAGCTCACACCTAGGAGAGAAGCACCACTCAATGCTGTCTTTCACCCAGGCCAGCACCCGGAAGGTGACGATGGGTCCTGCCGCGCAGGCTTTTTTTTTTTTTTTTTTTTTTTTTTGTAGTTATACTTTTAACCAAAATTGGAGCGGTTTTTCTCTCTGGCCCCTCCTGGAACAAACAGCCCGGAGCCTCTCGAAAAATTCTAGGCTGAGAGCAAGGGTAACCATCCAAGCCGCCCACCCCTAGTGGAAAAAGGTCCTGGGGCTCTGGCCAGGAGCTGGTGTGCTTCCCCTTCTCCTGGGACACCACGGCGGGGGCTGGATCCGTAAACAACACGTCAAGACCAGGAGTTGCCAGAGAGATGGGGTGGGGTTTACAGCCTGGGGTCCTGCCGCGGGGTGACTGGGGCGGGGCTTGCACTTTATTTCCGGCTAAGGCAATAGGGACATCTGGTTGCCCCAGCTGCAGATCCCTCCCTCCGCCGGACTGCTGCAGGCAGCTGGAGTTAGCAGATGCTTGACACCTGACTTCCCTTCTTCTGGAAGTTTCCACAAACTCCAGGGAGTAGAGCTGGATTAGTGGATGGTTCCAGTAAGAGAAAGGGCCCAGAACGGAACACTACGAGAGCTCCTCATCGATTTCCGCCTAAACGTGGTGGAGAGGAGAGAGGGACAGTGCAGGAGCAACTTCGACTTCCAGCCCGGAGGGTTTTTGTTTTTGCCACTGACCCAGGTCCCTTCTCAGAGAGTCAACTCTGTGCTGCCTCCAGGACAAAGATCCCCAGGAGGCTTCATTTACAAGACCTACGTCATTCCCTTACATCTGAATTAGAACCAGGTGTTGTGGGTTTTTTTTGGGGGGGCGGGGTTCGAGACTGGGTTTCTCTGTGTAACCCTGGCTGTCCTGGAACTCACTCTGTAGACCAGGCTAGCCTCAAACTCAGAAATCCTCTTGTCTCTGCCTCCCAAGTGCTGGGATTAAAGGCATGCGCCACCACTGCCCGGCAGTGTGGTGGTTTTTGAGCCACTCATCTCAGCACTGGGGAGGCTTGAGGTAGGCATATCCCTGAGTCCAAGGCTAGCCTGGTATACATTAGTTCCAGGACAGCCAAAGCTACATAGTAAGACCTCATTCGAGAAAAAAAAAAAAGCAAGATTGTGAAAGGTGTGGAACTTTGAGGAGCAAGCTAAATGTGTCCATAGCCTATCTTAAAAAATGGGGTAGCCGGGCGGTGGTGGCGCACGCCTTTAATCCCAGCACTTGGGAGGCAGAGGCAGGCGGATTTCTGAGTTCGAGGCCAGCCTGGTCTACAAAGTGAGTTCCAGGACAGCCAAGACTACACAGAGAAACCCTGTCTCGAAAAACCAAAAAAAAAAAAAGAAAAAAGAAAAAAAAATGGGGTAATTCCACAGCCAGAGATAGAATTTTGGGAAAGGGTAGAAGGGTCATTAGTTTAGTTTGGGTTTTTGATTTTTTTCAAGATAGGGTTTCTCCGTGTAGCCTTGGCAAAATCCCTGGACCTCTCTCTGTAGACCAGACCAGTTTGGCCCGAAACTCAAGATATTTGCAGGCCTCTGCCACCCCTATCCAGCTTTGTTTTTGTTTTTAAAGAGGGATTGCCAGGCAGTGGTGGCACACGCCTGTTAATCCCAGCACTTGGGAGGCAGAGGCAGGCAGATCTCTGAGTTCTGGGCCAACCTGGTCTACAGAGTGAGTTCCAGGACAGCCAGGACTATGGAGAAACTGTGTCGAAAAAACCAAAAAAAAAAAGAGAGAGAGACAGGGATTTTTACTCCCTCACCTGAGCCCCCAAAAATAGTCGAAATCGAACCCTTGAGATCGCCAGTCCCACAAACCAGTCATCCAACAACCAGGCTGAACTTCCTACTGTTCCTGGGGCTCACCTGCTGTACTCCAGCCCTGCTACCTACACGTCTGCGTCTGCATCTAGGCTTTACTGTCAAAGACCTAGCTAGAGCTGTGCAGTCATCTCAGTGACTAACTCCTAAGCCTTTGCTCTCAACCCAGACTCTTCCTCTGACCCAATTTCTGCAATGGCTGCGTTTTAAAAGATTTATTTAATGAGATAGGTTCTCAACTTTGTAGACCAGGATGGACTCGAACTTAAAGATCTTTGTTTGGCTTGGCTCTGCCTCATAAACCCTAGGTTCTTTAAAGGTGTGCCTCACCTCATCTGGTGCTTGTGGACTTCAGTACATGAGTTCAGTTCCCATGGAGGCCAGAAAAGGGTGTCAGAACCCCCAGAAACACAGTAAACTAGAATGTCCCTTTAACCACCAGCCATACCTCCCTCCCCATTTGCATTCTTATTTTTCTATTCATTTTTGAGTCTACATTTGGCCACCCTGAGAGAGAGACCAACTTGCCTTTTCCTGCAGAGTATTAGGATTAAAGGTGTGGCAACCCCACCCAGCCCTATCTGCATTTTCTTTTCTTTTTTTTTTTTCTTTTGGATTTTCCAGACAAGGTTTCTCTGTATAGCCCTGGCGGTCCTGGAACTCATTCTGTAGACCAGGTTAGCCTCGAACTCAGAAATCCGCCTGCCTCTGCCTCCCAACTGTTGGGATTAAAGACCTGTGCCACCACTGCCCAGCCCCTATTTGCATTTTCCTCCGACTATTTCGAGACCTCTTCTGGAACCACCTTTATTAACTCTTGTACATTCTCTGACTACAAATATGTATATAGAGAGCTAAATTTACTCTGAATTGTGATAAGAGTGTTAATATGAATAGTTATATTTTAGTCACAGGCCTTCAATCCCAATGCTGGAGAAGCAGAGACAGCTGAATCTCTAAATTTGGTTCCACCTGGTCTATATAGCAAGCCAGGCCTACACAGACAAACCTTGTTTCAAAAAAAAAAAAAAAAAGAAAGAAAAATTAGCATAAAAACCTGCATTGCCACACCAGATGACCAAAGTAGGTGGGGATTATGACACAAGGTCTGTCATTAAAACCACTGCAACTGTCGGTTTGTTATTATTCAATAAATTCTGACACTGTAAAAAAAATGGTGTTTAGTGTACTCACAGCATATTCATTTGAGGGTATAGGAGACAAGGTCAGACGCAGTACTGTCCTTTGATTGCATATGTATCAAAGGATTCCCTTGAGCAAGTTTTTACTCGGCCCCCCCCAGCCAAGGAATGCTGGGAATACTGGGGTTGGACTGTCAGGAGTGGCTATTTATCTTTACCTTTGTTACATTGATTGATTGATTGATTGATTTGGAGCACAAGTGGTCTTCATGAAAGCATGCCAAGACTCCCAAGTAGAATAGGTTCTCTTCCACCACGTCGGTTGCGGGGATCAAATTGAGTTTTGGTGGGAAGCACCTTTCCTCACTGAGCCATCTTTTTGGGCCCTCTTTTTTTGAGATGTGGTATCTTTTGTTACCCAGGCTTTGAGGACTCTTGCAGCTGGAGCTCTAAACAGGGCTGCTGTTGCACTGCTTAAGTGTGTTTATTCAGTGACTAAGGAGAAAAAGAACCACACATCAAACCTATCCTCTCACAGGAGGTTATTGTTAGCATAAAGGAAAATGATAGTATACTCTAGAACAAGCCGGACCTAATTACAGTAGAATTTATGAAGGCAGAATGTAAATGATTGAGGTCTAGGGAACACCGATGTTTGGAGCTCTTGAAGAAAGAAGAAAGGTAACTGGGGGGTGGGGCTGACCTATAGTAGCCCCTTTGTTTGTCTGTCTGTTTTATATTTGGTTTGTTTCCTGTTCCTATGTGTGCTTTCTAACCAGTACATGCCACCCAGTGTATGTGGAGGTCTAAGAACAACCTGCAGGAGTCAGTCCTCTGTCCATTGTGGAGATCCTGAGCAACAAACTAAGGTTGTCAGTCTGGTGAGTGACTGATACATTTACCTGCAGAACCATCTTGCCATCCATAGAGGATCCTTTAAATTACCTTTAGCACTAACCCTTGCTGGTTCAAAAGCAAAAGCCTTTAATCTCAGCACTTGGGAGGCTAAGGCAGACAAATCTCAGTGTTTGGGACAGCAAACTTAGGCTATGCAGTGAGACCCCGTCCCCCCCTTCCCCCCCCAAAAAAAAGGGTTTCAGGGGCTGGAGAGATGGCTCAGCGGGTAAGAGCACTGGCTGCTCTTCCAGAGGTTCTGAGTTCAATTCCCAGCAACCCCATGGTGGCTCACAATCATCTGTAATGGGATCTGATGCCCTCTTCTGGTGTACTCATAAGAATAAATAAATAAATCTTTAAAAAAATAAAAAAAGTGTTTCTCCAGGCAGAGGCAGGTGGATTTCTGAGTTCCAGGACAGCCAGCCAGGGCTACACAGAGAAACCCTGTCTCAAAACCAAAAAAAAAAAAAAAGTGTTTCAAGGCTAGTCTAGGATACATGAGACCCTTCTTTCTTTTCTTTTTGTTTTGTTTTTCTTTTCTTTTTTTGTTTGGTTTTTTGTTTTTTCGAGACAGGGTTTCTCTGTGTAGCCCTGGCTGTCCTGGAACTCACTCTGTAGACCAGGCTGGCCTTGAACTCAGAGATCTGCCTGCCTCTGCCTCCCAAGTGCTGGGATTAAAGGCGTGCGCCACCACTGTCCAGTTTGTTTTTGTTTTCAAGACAATTTCTCTATGTAACACTTGCTATCCTGGAAACTTGCTCTGTAGACCAGGCTGACCTAAAAATCTGAGATCTGACTACTGGGATTAAAGGTATGTGCCACCACAGTTTCTCTCTCTCTCTCTCTCTCTCTCTCTCTCCCCTCCCTACCCCCTTTCCTCAAAAACAAAATTTTAAAGGACTAAGAACATGCCTCTAGTGAAATGCTTTCATAGCATACTGGAGGCCAGAAGCCCAGTCACCAGTGCTTAAAAAAAAACTTAAGTCAGGTGTGGCAGTGTACCTGAAGTCCCACAGGTATAGGCTGAGGCAGAAAGATTATTTACCCTGGACTAAAGAAAGAGACCCTGTCAAAAAACAAAGCAACTAAGACCTAAAGAGGAAGCCACACTGTTGAGAATACAAGACGGACTTTCTGAACAGGTTTTGATCTGCTCCCCCTCTGTCCTGAGTAATAGTGTTTGATTTGTTCTCCTCAAAGGGCTGGCTCATACAGGCAGTGCTGCTCCAAATGCCAACATCTGTCCTGAACCAAAGCCACATGGGTCCTCACAGGCCAGTGGCAGCAAAGGTCAGTGAGCAGTCAAAGCTGAGATCTGGCTCATAGGTCGCCTGCTACAGGCGCCCCCTCAGGCTAGGCCACATCCAGCTGCTTGAGAAACTGAATCAGAGACTTTATTACATGTGTGACTTGCTTGGCCCTGCTATGACGAAATAGGAAGACAGACAGCCTTGCCTGACAAACAGCTCCTTGCAGAATATTCAGCTTGAATATAGGCAATACTATAGATTAGCATCCAGTTTACAGCAAATATGGAGATAAAAAAGAACAAGGACATTGAAAATAAAATGCTGGGGATATAGCTCACTGTTAGAGCATCGCCTAGCATATGAGACATCCTAAACTCATCTCATAGCAACACAGTGGCTGATCTGGTGAAACAACCCTGTAATCCTAGGACTTGAGAGGACAGAAAAGGACAAAACACTGCAAGATTTGTTACTAGGAAAAACCAGGTTCCACTTCATAGTCTCATTAATATAAGAACTTGGCAGTGTGATCCCAGGTACCCACATAGTCCTGTAAGTACCAACTCTGTATGACCTCTAACCATGGCACACACACACACACACACACACACACACTTGTTTGGTTTTTCAAGATAGGCTTTCACTGTGTAACCCTTGCTGTCCTGGAACTCTGCAGACCAGGCTGGCCTCAAACTCAGAGATCCCCTTCTGTGCTCCCCAAGTGCTAGGATTAAAAACCACCACCATCCAGCTGAAGATATATTTTTTATTTTACGTGAAAGAGTGTTTGCTTACATGCATGTGTATCATATGAATCTCTGGCACCCAGGGAGGTCAGAAAAGTGGGTTGGCTCCTCTCTGTAAGTGGTATGCAAATATTACATATGTTATGGGACCTAATCCTCAAGTACTCTTAACCTCTGAACCATCTCCAGTATCCCTCTATCTATCCCTCTATCTATCTATCTATCTATCTATCTATCTATCTATCTATCTATCTATCTGGAAGAGGGTGAATACACAAGTGCCACAGAACAAATGTGGAGATCAGAGAACAAATTGTGAAAATTGGATTTCCTACTATGGTGACCCGTAGCTTCATTGTCAGGCCTGGTGACAAGAGGCATACTGACAGCCTAAACTAAACTTCCTGAGTTGGAACCCAGAAAAATGAGCAGGCTTAGCAATACTTCCTTGCAAAAGCTCTGTAATCGACTGTTTGGGGGTGGGGCTTCTGGGACGTATATGTACAATATTCATTAAAGGGGTAATTACCCTCCCTCTTCTTCAGATGAATCAACTTTCCTTAGGCCTTGGACTCCGGACAGAAGAGGTGATTGACAGGCAGCCCAGCTGGATTAACTCTTAAGGGAGGAGAGTATCCTTTGTAATGTTCTAATCTCTGAAGCAGATCAGATCCACCCAAGGCCAGAGGTCAAACTCAAATTCCATTCTTTTGACCAGGAGGAAATAAATAGCTTTCCCTGGAGCCTCTTAGACCTCCACCTTTTGTAGGGTATTTAAATCCCGCACCCAGGCACTTGTGATACTTCCCTTTCCACTCTTACTGGGGAAACAGGAAGTGGGGCACAAAACTACCCACCAGGGAAATTTTGTTCTCTAGAGCCCCCAAGACTACTTACTAATCGTTGTCTAGTGACCTAACATCTGTCCCCCCAAGAGTTGGGACTAGTTGCTAATGGATGAAAACAGTACATAAAGGGCTTCAGATGTCTATTCTTGCTGACTTCCAGGCCTCCTTTGAGGATGGAGTTAAATAGTTGCAGGACCATCTGAGTAGTGTCTATTAGAGAGAGAAGGAGAGAGAGAAAGAATTATTAAGAGAGCAGTTTAGGGCTGGAGAGATGGCTCAACGGTTGGGAACACTGACTGTTCTTCCATAGGTCCTGAATTCAATTCCCAGCAACCACACGGTGGCTCACAACCATCTGTAATGGAATCAGATGCCCTCTTCTGGTGTGTCTGAAGACAGCTACAGTGTACTTATAAAATAAAAATAAATAAATAAATCTTTAATTCTTTTTTTGTTTTTTTTTTAAGAACACACCTGAAGAGGGTGTCAGATCTCATAACGGATGGTTTGTGAGCCACCATGTGGTTGCTGGGATTTGAACTCAGGACCTTCGGGAGAGCAGTCAGTGTTCTTAACCGCTGAGCCATCTCTCCAGCCCAAATAAATCTTTATTGAGAGAGAGAGAGAGAGAGAGAGAGAGAGAGAGAGAGAGAGAGCAGTTTAGTGAAGACCAAAATGTTCAGAGCATCTCTACTAAGAATAACATAACAGATTCCATTCCCACTATGAAATCCAGAAACCTAGTTTGAATGCTGTTCACCAGAAAGGATGGATATGACTGGACTGGAGTTTTGCTCCCACCTAAGGAATACCAGGTAAATGTATAAAAAGAAGAAACAACAGGAGAAACGAGGCTCCAGACAGTTCTGGCATTTTTTTCTTCTGGCCAAAGAACAAGAGCTGAGGATCCTGTCCCTTAACCTGTCCGTCCAGTTTCTGGTTGGTTAGTTTGTTTGCTTGTTTCTTGTTTTTTTCCAGACAGGGTTTCTCCGTGTAGCCCTGACTGTCCTGGAACTCACTCTGTAGACCAGGCTGGCCTCGAACTCAGAAATCCATCTGCCGCTGCCTCCCAAGTGCTAGGATTAAAGGCATGAGCCTCCACTGCCTGGCTCCATCCAGTTTCTGTCTTGTGTTCTTATCAGTTTGAGGACTGAAAATTGGCCTGCATGGCACATTCCAGGATACTTAGGAGATGCAGTCTCGAAACAACCAATAAAACAGAAATGGAAGCACCCACTGTGACCTCAGCCCTCAGGAGACTGAAGGAGAAGGAGCACCAGAACCAAACATTCTTGGTTATACAGCAACTGAGACTAGCCTGAGCCCCCACGACACCTGATCTGGATAAAGAGAGAAAGGACCAGGCAGTGGTGGAATACATCTTTATTCCAAGCTGAGTGAGTTTATGAGGTTGAGGCTAACATGATCTATTGAGCAAATTCCAAGGTAGCCAGGGCTACACAGAAAAACCGTCTGAAAACAAAACAAAAAATAAGTAAGAGAGAAAGGAAGCAGGCTGGAGAAATGGCTCAGGGTACTTCCTGTTCTTCTAGAGGACCTGGGAACTCAGTACCCAGCACCCATATCAGGCAGTTTATAACTAGCACCTATAATCCAACATCAGGGAATCCAATGCCTTCTGGCTAACTGCTGCACGTGAACACATATGACACATACATACATAATTAAAAATTTTAAAAAATAAATAAATAAATAAATAAATAAGGGCCAGGCCTAGTGAGGCAGCCTTTAATCCCAGCACTGGGGAGGCAGAGGGAGGCAGATCTCAGAGTTTGAGGCCAGCCTGATTTACAGAGCGAGTTCCAGGACAGCCAAGGCTATGAGCCCACTGAGGCACCCCCTTCCCCCATACCTCACCACACCGTCATAGTACAAATTCTTACATCTCTTTCTCTTTTTATGATCACAACACAGGTGACCTGGGTTCAATTCCCAGCAACCACATGGCAGCTAACAATGGTCTGTATCTCCAGTTCCAGGGGATCTGACATCCTCAGACAGACAGACATGCAGGAAAACACCAATGCCATGAAATAACTCTTTGCAAATATATAAATAAAAGAGCACTTGCTGCTTTTGCAGCAGATATGGTGGCCGACAACCCTCTGTAATAACTCCAATTTCAAGAGATTCAACTCTTTCTCGCCTTTGCAGGCATCAGGCATACATTGCATATACACTCAGGCAAAACACTCATGTGTAAAGATAAAATCTTTATCTCTAAAAATAAATGAATAAATAAAGATTAAGAACTGGGGGCTGGAAGCCGGGCGGTGGTGGCGCACGCCTTTAATCCTAGCACTTGGGAGGCAGAGGCAGGCGGATTTCGGAGTTCGAGGCTAGCATGGTCTACAGAGCGAGTTCCAGGACAGCCAGGGCTACACAGAGAAACCCTGTCTCGGAAAACCAAAAAAGAACTAAGGCTAGAGAGTTGGCTCAGTAGTTAGGAGTGCTGACATAAACCCCGGTTCAGGGAACTTATAACAGCCTGGAACTCTGCTCACACTGGCACACGTGTATATATAGCACACACACACACACACACACACACACACACACACACACACACACACACACACACAAAATTGTTTTGTTGAGACAGGATCTCATTATGTAGCCCTGGGTGTTCTAGGACTCCCTGTGTAGATCAGGTCTGCCTGCATCTCCCTCTCAAGTGCTGGAGTTAAAGTCAAGTATCACCATGCTATGCCAAGCTTAAAATTTTTAAAAACAGAAAACAAACAGAAAAAAAAAAAAAAAGCCAGGTTGTGGTGCAAAGTTTACTACCAGCATTAGAGAGGAAGAGGCAAGAGGATCTCTGAGTTTGAGGTCAACCTGGTCTACGCAGTCAGTGAGTTCCAGAACAGTCAGAGCTACACAGAGAAACCCTGTCTGAAAAAGCAAAAACAAACAAAACAAAAATAAATTAAAAACAAATTGGGAGCCGGGCGGTGGTGGCGCACGCCTTTAATCCTAGCACTTGGGAGGCAGAGGCAGGCGGATTTCTGAGTTCGAGGCCAGCCTGGTCTACAGAGCGAGTTCCAGGACAGCCAGGGCTAAACAGAGAAACCCTGTCTCGAAAAACAAAAAAAAAAAAAAAAAAAAAAAAAAAAAAAAAAACAAATTGGGATCCGGTGGTGGTGGTGGTGGTGGTGGTGGTGCACTCCTTTAATTCCAGCACTGGGGGTGGGGGTGGATGCAGAAGCAGGTACATCTGTGTTACAAGCCAGCCTTATCTACAAAGTGAGTTCCTGGACTGCTAGGGCTACATAATGAAACCCTATCTCAAAAAAAAAAAAAAGAGAGAGAGAAAAGAAAAGAGAAAAAGGAAAAGAAAAAGAACCAACCAAAAATAAAAAACTAAAAATAAATAAATCTAAAATAAAATTTAAAACTTAAAAAAAGTAGAGAGAGAAAGAGAGCAAGAAAAAGGAAAAAGAACAGTGTAAGGACTAAAAGTTATGTTTTATATTTAAATTATTGTACTGACAGGATATATAAAGACAGGGGGTGATGGCACACACCTTTAATCCCAGCACTGGGAAGTCAGAGGCAGGCAGATCTCTGAGTTCGAGGCCAGCTTGCTCTTCAAAATGAGTTCCAGAACAGCAGGTCTACACACAGAAACCCTGCCCCAGAAAAAGAGACAGAGAGAGAGACAGAGAAAGACCTATAAAACAAAAATGCGAGGTTGGGGGGACAAAGAGATGGCTTAGTGGTTAAGATCACTTGCTGTTCTTCCAGAGGTTTTGAGTTCAATTCCCAGCAACCACAAAGTTGCTCCCAACTATCTATAATGTGATCTGATGCCCTCCTCTGGCATGCAGATGTACATGTAGATAGAGTACTCATATACACAAAAATAAGTCTTCTTAAAAAAAAAAAAAAACAAAGCAAAACCTCTTATCTAAGCCCCACTTGCCCAGGCTAACTAATTTCCTGGAATACTGGGGGCTGTTGCTCATGTCAGATAACAAGGCTCGTGTTTTTTCTTCTGTAGACTAGCTTGGTTGCTTCTACTGCACAGGAAGTGCTTGATCACAGCAGGTGAGAGTAAGTATGTGGCAGGGAGTACACCAGTATGTATGCTTGCCTCAGTTGAATGAAAGTAGGAAGTGTGGAGCCTTGTGGGTTTTGCCTTTATAAATCTTTGATGAATGTAATTCGCAGCCATACTCTGGGAATCCTAGGTATGGAAATGTCCAGTGTCCATCTTCCTGGCCTGTATATAATAAAGCTTGCTTCAAATTAGGCTCAAAAGTTATGGTAGTGGTCTTATTCTCACCTGGTGGGATTAACAATAGCTGGTAGGTGGGGCTGGAGAGATGGCTTAGTGGTTAAGAGCACTTGCTGCTCTTCCCAAGGTCCTGAGTTCAATTCCCAAGAACCACCATCTCTAATGGGATCCGATGCCCTTGTCTTCCCCCCCCCCTCTTCTCCTGTCCTGCTCCCTCTGGCGTATAGGTTATTTATTTGTTTCTTGTTACAGATGGTTGTGAGCCACCATGTGGTTGCTGGGATTTGAACTTGTGACCTCTGGAAAAGTAGTCGGTGCTCTTAACTGAGGAACCATTGTAAGACTCGGGGAGTCTTAACTTACTGGAGAGACACCCTGAGTGGACCATGCGGAGACGGGAATCGATGCAAAAGCAAGAGAGTTTTACTCAACCCAGCATGCTGGGGTCACCCTGCACATGGGGAGAGAACGATCCTGCGTAGCGTGGGATCTTTATACAGTCCTCAGGGCAGCTGCCATTAGGCAAAATGTGATTGGCAAAACAGTGTTACCTTTAACTGGTTGTTAGGGGATGAGGTAGGTGGTTAACAGTCTCTGGAATAACTCTGGGCCTCCCTTAGCCACAGGGACCTCCCTGTGGTCTGAGGAATGTAATTTAGCCTCTCCCTTCTGGGAGGGGCAAATGTTCCATGACCTTTCCAAAGTTCCTAAATTAACCCTTTCATTCCTCCCTTTTCTTTGTGCATGCTTCAATCATGAAGCAATTGCTGTCCCAGCCATCTCTAACCCCAACAGAAGGGGGACAGTGAGTGCTGTAACGGGTGGACAGGCACATAGGATGGGGGAAGGAACCAGAATCCAAGGCTGTTCCACCAGGCAGTCATCAAGGTCGAGTGATCTTGAGCTTGAATAGATTGTCCATCTTCTGTACCATCCAGTAGGGGGTCTCTGGGGGCGGACAGGTAGTCTGCAGGTTTCACATGGGAAGCGTGTACCCAGGTTTCAATACCATCCACCTTGAGGGCTATGGGAGTGCCTAGCAGAGCCAGGAAAGGTCCATTCCATCAGGATTCTAGCTACTGTCCCTGATGCCTCCTTACATAGATCCAGTCACCAGTCTGGAAGCAGTGAGGGGGTCTCTGACATCCTTGGAGCATTTAAGGCAGACAGTTTGGGCCAAATCTGATGTTGTGGGATACCTCCTGTGAGGGCCCAGTGGACAACAAAGGAGTTGGGGTACCAAGAGGATCACAAAAGGGGTCAGGTTAAATGGCAGGTGCTGTTCTGGGCTCAGAGCAGGGCCAAGGGGAGGGGCACCACCGAGTCTGAGCCAGTCTCCAAGGTCAATTTAGTTAAGGTCTCTCGTAGCGTTTTGTTTATTTTCTCCACCTGCCCTGAGCTCTGGGGACAGTACGGCCAATAATGCTTTCAATTAGTCCCCAATATCTCTGTCAATCCCTGACTTACCTTAGAGACAAAAACAGGACCATTGTCTGATCCAATTACCGTGGTCACTCTGAAACTTGGGAAAATTTCTTCTAATATCTTCTTTAGCTATCATGGCAGCTGTTTCCTGCTTGGTGGGGAAAGCCCCAACCCATCCAGAGAAAGTATCCACAAACACTAGAAGGTATTTGTAACCAAATTTTTCTGCCTTAACTTTTATAAAATCTCTCAATATACTCTAGGCTGTTCTCTTCTAGGTCTTTTGCCCTGTTTACTCTTTGCTGCATAAGCATTCACTTGCTGGCATACCATACACTATTCTGCTGTCTCTCTGGCCCAAAACCGGAGTCTTATAAATATATATTTTAGGTCTCTTAACTGCTTGGACAGGCTTTTTATCTCCTAAATGAGTCCATCTGTGCATTTGGCCTAGTAAGTCTTTTGCTTACTATCTGGGGAGGATAGTTGTCCCTTTGTGGTCGCCATTGTCCTTTCTTGTTAATAGTTGGTAGGGTAGCTAGCAATCTTAGTCCTTTTTTCTTCAGCATATTCTAAGTGAGGCCATCCCTTAGTCCAGACCCATTTCCCAGTGGGTGTCTCTTGCAGGCCCATAACCGGGATAGGCTCCTGCATAGCCACTTCTGGAGCCACTTGATCTGCCTGGTTATTGTCCACTGAATCTTTTCCCTTCTGATGTCCTGGTCAGTGAATAATACTCACAGTTGCTAGCTTCATTAGGGCATCTAAGATTTCCTGTGTTTTTCCTCTGATGTGAGCAGTCCTCTTGGACGTCCCTGTGGATGTGGGCTGTGGCAGAGTCATACCTGCTATCCACATGGATGTTAATTTTCTTCCTGGCTCCAAGTTCCAAGGTCTTGGTGAGGGCAGTTAGCTCCACTTTCTACGTTGAGTGCCATGGGGTGGAGGTTCTGCCCAGATGACATTTGCACCGTCCACCACAGCAGCACCTGCTCCTCTCTGACCTTTATGGCGAAACCGCTCCTGTATGTAGTTTTGACTTTCAGCAGGGGTCATTCTCTCCTTTTGGGCCAGTCAGCTGCGACCCGTCAGACAGAAAGTGTATCTGGGCCCCCATTTTGGAGAGTATGTCTCGCTCCAACAGAAGGTAAGGACAGTCTGGGCCGACCCTACATGAATGGGCTACCCATCCCATCTCTAGGTCCACAATTCTTCGGATAATCCATGAATACATTTTGGTGCCAGTGGCTTCTTGGACCCAAGATCTTTTCTTGGAAACAGGGCCATTGGCTTGGAGGACCAAGTGTTGAGCCCCTGTGTCCACCAAGAACTGAGTGGGTTTCCCCTCCACTCTCAGAGTTACCTGGGGTTGGGGGAGGTGGTCAGAACCCCATCTCTTCTAGTCATTGTCTTCACCCAGGGCTAACACCTTTGCCACTTGGTGGCTGTTTTCCCAAGGCCTGGGAATTCCAGGCTTCCATTAGGGCACTCTCCGGCCCGGTGGCCTCTCTCAGGCCCAGTGGCCTCTCTCCTTGAGGATCAGGCTGAACTCAGAACTTAAAGTCTGCCTGCCTCTGTCTCCTCAGTGCTAGAATTAAAAGGCTTACACCACCAAGCCCATCTTGAGACTGTGTCTTTAGGAAAAAAAAAAAGAGTGGGGTATCCATGTGATGTGAGGCTCATTGTAATGAGTTGGTCCATAGTCTAAGTTCATTGTCTTCTTCGTTATGATCAGCTAGAGAGAGGGTCTTCTGCATTCCAAGGTCACCTAGAACTCAATATTGAGGAAAATTCACCTTTGAGGCTCGATCTTCCTGCCCTTGCATCCCAAGTGCTAGGCTTAGCACTTTTTTTTTTAAAGATTTACTTATTGCCGGGCGGTGGTGGTGCACGCCTTTAATCCCAGCACTTGGGAGGCGGAGGCAGGAGGATTTCTGAGTTTGAGGCCAGCCTGGTCTACAAAGTGAGTTCCAGGACAGCCAGGGCTACACAGAGAAACCCTGTCTCAAAAAACAACAACAACAACAAAAAAAAAACCTAAAAAGATTTACTTATTTACTTTATGTATATGAGTCCACTGTCACTGTCTTCAGACACCCCAGAAGAGGGCATCGGATCCCATTACAGATGGTTGTGAGCCACCATGTGGTTGCTGGGAATTGAACTCAGGACCTCTAGTATAGCAGCCGGTGCTCTTAACCGTTGAGCCATCTCTCCAGCCCAAGCCACCACTTTTTACATGCACACCTGGCTCCTGTTTGGAGACAGCCTCAGTCTTGCTAAGCAACCTAGAATGGCTTACACTCCTTAATCCTCCTGCCTGAGCTGCCTCCCAGCCCCCACTCTCAAACTGGGATTATATGCATGCACACACCTGGCGAGAGATGGTTAGAATTTTTGGATGGAATACTAGTAATTAAAATGCCCACTGGCTCCTCCTTCTTCTGACAGCCCAGTCTACCTACAGCCTGCTTCTCCTTGTGCTAGAATTTAGCCAGTTTGCAGCTGCTCTCTTCCTTTGTCCCATAAGCTTTGGGCGTTGTGCCAAAGGCATGCCTTTTCTTGCCTTTTACCTCAAGGTTTGGTGGTTTGAAGAGAGAAGTAGAAGAAGAAAGCCACTGGCATAGTGGCTGCTTCTAGGAAGTAGTAGGATGTGGTTGAGACTTTTTGCTCAGAAAATTCACTTCATACTGTGGCCAACCTGGAGAAGGAAGACTCAGGAGACAGACAGTACTCCCTGGGACAGACATCAGACCAAGGCTAAGGATGAGGTAGCAGGCCAGAAATTTTCTGATCTTCTTATTTCTGTTGTTCTGGGGTTTTTGGACAGGGCCTCATGTTGCCCAGGCTGGCTTCAAGTTTGATATTTCCTAAGGCTGGTCTTGAACTCCTTCTGCTCCTATCTCCAAGTGCTTGGATTACAGACCAACAACTCTCCCTCCTAACCCAACTTGTGTACATATCTACCTCAGACTGAAGGCACCTTCTCCACTGACAGCTTTACTTGTTTTTATTTGTTGTTCTTGGTTTTATCTGTCCTTTTTTTTTTGTTATTTTTCACTTTATGTTTCTGAAGTGGGCTCTAACTCTTTGGCCCAAGCTGGCTTGTAACATATATGTACATATATGCACAAAAAATAATAAATGTAATTGAAAAAAAATTTAATAAGAGAAGCTCTTAAATCAACACAGTGGTATACATATTTAATTCCAGCACGTCAGAGGTAGAGACAGGAGGATTTTGACCAGCATGATATCAATAGTGAGTTCCAGTATTGGTGGATATGTAGTTTAGTATTGGTGGATATTATCGGCAGGTGTCTGCAGGGAGTAGGAGACAAAATCTTGTACAATAATAGCAACTCACTTGGTATTAATTTCAGGGACATTAGATTGTTTTCACTTATTAGAACTTGGTTTGTCTCTGCTGAAAATTATGGTTACGCTCTATGCCTTTACACTTCTAATATTACAGGTACGGTTTACACCAGATAACTAAAAACAGACAAAGATTGTTTAATTCGGACATACTTGGTAGGTACTGGTTTTCAAACCTGTCAAAGAATCTGCTGAATATGGCATTTAAAATGCTTAAGTTTACCATGATAGTCAAAGATACCCCAATCCTAGCAGTGACCCCCCCAAGAAGATATGGGCATAACAACAAAGACCTCTACCTGGATTGTTGTAGATAAAGTTTAATAAACGCTATTAGTTATATATATATATATATGACACAGCCAACCCCACCCTCCCTCCCCCATCCCAATAATCAAGGCAGAGTCCTATGGATTTTTTTCTTTCTTTTTTTTTTTTTTTGGTTTTTTCGAGACAGGGTTTCTCTGTGTAGCCCTGGCTGTCCTGGAACTCACTTTGTAGACCAGGCTGGCCTCGAACTCAGAAATCCTCCTGCCTCTGCCTCCCAAGTGCTGCGATTAAAGGCATGCGTTACCACCGCCCGGCCCTATGGATTTTTTAAAAAGATTTATTTATATTTATATGTGTATATATGCTCTATCTACATGTACACCTGCATGCCCGAAGACAACATCAGATCCCATTACAGATGGTTGTGAGCCACCATGTGGTTGCTGGGAATTGAACTCAGAACCTTTGGAAGAGCAATCAGTGCTCTTAACCACTGAGCCATCTCTCCAGCCCCATTCTATGGATTTATTTTTAAATCAGCTATAGTACAATGACTGGGTAATTACCCCAAATCTATATTGCTATTCACTATAGACTGTCTACTTCCCAGCTACTGTGTTACCCAAGTACTTGCTGTTTGAGTCTCGCCAGAGTTACTTGTGTTCCTTCACCAAGTCCTCAGGGTCCATCTCACTCGGACATGTACTCCTGGTCCATTACATCTAATAGAGACCTCCTGTGCTTTCTGTCTTGTCTTCCTCCTTCTTCACCTTTCTTTCTTCCTTCCTTCCTTCCTTCCTTCCTTTAATGTATGAGTACACTGTCACTGTCTTCAGACACACCAGAAGAAGGCATCGGATCCCATTACAGATGGTTGTGAGCCATTATGTGGTTGCTGGGAATTGAACTTAGGACATCTGGAAGAGCGGTCGGTGCTCTTAACCGCTGAGCCATCTCTCCAGCCCCTCCTTCACTTTTCTTTCACCTTCTTCACCAAACTCCTTCGTCCTCGTGGTCCCTACCCGTGACCCACAACCCAGTAACTGAAACTCCCCTTCTTTCTGTTCTCCCTAGTAACTGGCTGTAGCCATTTTTATTTAACCAATAGTTTAAAATTTGGGGAGCAAGGTTTACCTAGCATCACATGGTGTGTGTGAGGATCTGTTCATAGTATGTTTAGCATTTGAATACATAGCAACACCAGACCAACTCCCCCAACAGATTGTGGTAAACTAACCCCTGGGTGAGACTGCCATATTGCCTCGCCTGCTCCTAGGACCTGGCCTGAACTGTGGACATAACTGTGGACAGAGAAGCAATTGTCCCACATTGCCTAAGATAATGTGAGGTCAGTCGTTCCCATATTCCTCCTCCACAAGAAAAGTTTCTCATCTTCTGGGCCTGATGGCCAAAGACTACCTCTCCTCAAGGTGCCATGGAGACCTCAGGAGCCTGGGACAACTGTCTAGAGAGTAGACTTTGGACTAGTCTCTGTCATTTTAATTGATACATAAGCCATTTAGATTACAATTTATCCTTCTTAGGTCTCTGAGGTTTTGAGGAAGTCACTTTACAGTGCCTGCTCCCAATGATCAACCACCTGTGCCTCATGGTGAATAATTGGATAGGAAGAAGTGTAGAGTTTACAGTGTATGTAAGGTCTGAGAATACAAAAGCTTCTGAGAAAGTATTAGAGGGGGCTGGAGCTGGAGAGATGGCTCAGCAGTTAAAAGCACTGGCTGCTCTTCCAGAGGTCCTGAGTTCAATTCCCAGCAACCACATGGTGGCTCACAACCATCTATACTGTGATCCGATGCTCTCTTCTGGTGTGTCTGAAGTCAGCTACAGTGTACCCATATAAATAAAATAATCTAAAAAAGAAAAGAAAAGCCGGGCAGTGGTGGCGCACGCCTTTAATCCCAACACTTGGGAGGCAGAGGCAGGTGGATTTCTGAGGCCAGCCTGGTCTACTGAGTGAGTTCCCAGGACAGCCAAGGCTATACAGAGAAACCCTGTCTCAAAAAAAAAAAAAAAAAAAAAAAAAAAAGAAAGAAAGAAAGAAAGTATTTGAGGATCTAAGAATAGGAAGGTGTCTTGTGGTTGGTAAATGCAAATTATGAAGTTTGGAGGGAGGGGGCTGGAGAGATGGCTCAGTGGTTATTAAGAGCACTGGCCTTTCTTTCAGAGGTCCTGAGTTCAATTCCCAGCAACCACATGGTGGTTCACAACCATCTGTAATGGGATCTGATACCCTCTTCTGGTGTGTCTGAAGACAGATACAGTGTACTCATAGACATAAAATAAATAAATAAATCTTAAAAAAAAAGTTAAGTTTGGAGGACATGAAAAGCTTGAACAGTGATCAGTACCTGAGTTAAGGTGTTTGGAAGGGCTGAAAATGCTTCAGATTTCTTCCCCTCACTGTGCTACTGTGGTATTGAGACTCAAAGTTCAGAGCTTTAACATTAAGCAGTGGCAATATTAACACATTAACACATTTGAAATTTACCTCTTTCTGTAAACTTAAAAAGATTCTTACAAGTGTCATGGAATCCACTCTAATCCACAGGTCTAATCTGACAGGTCAAATGGATTCCACATAAGTACTGTCAATCCTTCCCCACCTTCCTATTCCTTTTTTTTTTTTTTTTGGTTTTATTGAGAGGGTTTCTCTGTAGCCCTGGATGTCCTGGAACTCACTCTGTAGACCAGGCTGGCCTTGAACTCAGAAGTCTGCCTGCCTCTGCCTCCCAAGTGCTGGGATTAAAGGTGTGAGCCTTTAACCTTCCTATTCCTGAGGGTGGGATTCCTTTCCCTGATCCTAGGCCACTCCCCCATACACACACACTCCAACTACCAAGACCATGAGCCTAAAAGTTTCAAATGTGTACCCAAGAAAAATTATTTTCTCCCTAAATTCCTTATCTTCTGCCATATGTGTGTATATGTATATGTGTATGTATATGTTATAGCATCCTGCCAGGTCCAGGCATTTCCTAGAACCTACATCCAGGACAGTTCTGAAGTGGTTACCCACAGGTGCTTCAACTAGGCCTTCACCTCTAACTCTAGATGGTCCCCCCAACCCAGAAAGCAAGTAAAAAAGCCTGTTCTTCCCCAACTTGGCCAACATTCCAGCTTCCCACCCAGCACAACCACATCAAGGATGTCCTAATGCTAGGAAGTAGTCATAGACAATTACCCATCATCCCTTAGACCCTACCTGTTATAGAGTGTGGCTCTCCCCTTCCTCTCCCCTGAACTTTCCAGTCAAGGGGACAGGTTTCCCCTCCCCCAAAAGCTCCTCTCTATATAATCCAGACACCATTTTCCTGTCTATCCCCCTCTTTCTCTCTCTCTCTCTCTTCCTCCCTCCCTCCTCTCTCTCTCTCTCCTCTATCCACTCCCCACATCCCCTCCCTCTCCCTCTCTTGCATTTTCCCTCTCCTTTGCTCTTCCTCTTCCCCTTCCCTTCTGTCTCCTTCCCCATAGCAACTTCCTTGGAACCAGTGAACCTGCCAGAGAGCAGTTTCCAAATAAACCCGCTTTTATTTACTTTGATTTGGGCTTGAATTAGCTCATTTTCCTCCAGCAGAGAATAACTTATCAGGAGAAAGGAGTTGGAGGTGGATGCTGATGTAAATTTCATATACATGTATGGAATTGTCAAAAAAAATGAAAGGTATTCTGAAGGAAAGGCTGAGCTTTCTCGCCTCCACTCATTTATCTTTGTCTGAATCTGAGGCAGTGGAGCTTATTTTAGTGTAAATTTTTTCTTTTCTTTTCTTTTTCTTTTTTTGGTTTGTTTGTTGTTTCAGTGATGGTTTGTATTGGTTATTTTTCTGTTGCTAGGAAACGCCATGACCAAAAGGCAACTTAAGAAAGTTTATTTTGGCTTATTGATGAAGAAGGATATGAGAAGTCTATTATGACAACCAGGCAGGCATGGTGGCCAAAGCAGGAAGCTGAGAGCACACATCTTTTATAAAAGCAAAGAGCAGAGAGAAAGAAACATGTAGGTAAGGTAAGGCTATGAATTCTCAAAGCCCCACTCCACCCCAACAGGAGATATACTTCTTCAAACAAGGCCACACTTCCTAAGCCTACCCAGACAGCACCACCAACTGAGGACCAAGAGTTCAAACACCTTAGCCTATGGGTGACATTTCTTTTCTTTTCTTTCTTTTTTTTTTCGAGACAGAGTTTCTCTGTGTAGCCCTGGATGTCCTGGAACTGACTCTGTAGACAAGGCTGGCCTCGAACTCAGAAATCTGCCTGCCTCTGCCTCCCAAGTGCTGGGATTACAGACTTGCTTGTGCCACCACTGTCGGGTCGACATTTCTTTTTGTTGTTGTTGTTGTTTTTCGAGGCAGGGTTTCTCTGTGTAGCCCTGGCTGTCCTGGAACTCACTCTGTAGACCAGGCTGGCCTCGAACTCAGAAATCCTCCTGCCTCTGCCTCCCAAGTGCTGGGATTAAAGGCGTGCGCCACCACCGCCCGGCTGACATTTCTTTTTTAAACCACTATATAATATAAAGGAGAACTATCAAAGGCTAAGGTGTTTGAAAAATGTCACCCATAGGGTAAGGTGTTTGAATTCTTGGTCCTCAGTTGGTGGTGCTGTCTGGGTAAGGGCTCAAGAGATGGCTCAGCAGTAAAGAGCACTGACTGCTCTTCCGAAGGTCCTGAGTTCAAATCCCAGTAACCACATGGTGGCTCACAACCATCCAAAATGAGATCTGATGCCCACTTCTGGGGTGCCTGAAGACAGCTACAGTATACTTACATAAAATAAATAAATCTTAAAAAAAAACCAAAAAAACCAAGAACACTACATAAGGACTGAAGAAGCTGGGCGGTGGTGGTGCACACCTTTAATCCCAGCACTTGGGAGGCAGAGGCAGGCGGATTTCTGAGTTCAAGGACAGCCTGGTCTCCAGAGTGAGTTCCAGGACAGCCAGGGCTATACAGAGAAACCCTGTCTCAAAAAACCAAAAAAAAAAAAAAAAAAAAAAAGAGATGGCTCAGCTGTTAGAAGGATCCAGGTTCACCTGCATGCACCTACATGGTGATTCACAACCCTCTGTAACCCTGGCCTTGACTCTATCTTCTGACCTCTGTGGGCACTGCCCTTGCGTGATGTGGATAGAAAAAAAAATACTGTAGGCAAAACACCCATGCACATAAATAGAAACAAAAGTTAAACCCCGGGGCAGGAGAGATGGCTCAGCGGTTAAGAGCACCGACTGGTCTTCAGAAGGTCCTGGTTCAAACCCCAGCAACCACATGGTGGCTCACAACCATCCATAACAAGATCTGACGCCCTCTTCTGGAGTGTCTGAAGACAGCTACAGTGTACTTACATATAAGAAATAAATCTTTAAAAAAAAAGTTAAACCACTACATAGTTTTTTATTTAATGAGAAGAGTCTTGCCCTACTTCCAGTTTGCTGTCTCTTCCATTGAGAAGTAGAAATCTGAGCTCTGGGTTCCTGCTCTGGCTGCCATGTCTGCTTCTGCCATAACTCCCCATCAGAAATGCTCCCTTGAGAGCCTTAAGCTAAAATAATCTCATTCTCCCATAAATTGCTTTTGGTTGTGGTGTTTTATCCCATCAATGAAAAGTAACTGATCCTGCTTCCTTTGGGAACCTCTGCTAGAAAAGTAGAATGGAGTCTCAAATAATGGCTCTTAATTAATTTGTAACCTCAATCACTATGGAGATAGGATGACACAATGTAACACATCTTGTACCTGTTTCATGATACATTGTAGTGGCGGTGGTATGGCTCATCAGAGACCTTTGTAATAATGTTATTTTTAAATGTTTGCTTTCTATATGATAAGTATAATTTAAGAAAAGGTGCCGGGTGATGGTAACACACACCTTTAATCCCAATGCGGGAGGCATATCTCTGTGAGGTCTACAGATCAAGTTCCAGGACAGCCAGGGCTACAGAAGGAAACCCTGTCCTGGAAAAACCAAAAGATAAATAAAAAGGAGCGAGGTATGATGACAAAGTCGTCGCCTAGGACAGTTATAGGAATAAGAAAGCACAGGAGGCGGAGTAGCAACAGCAGCGCTTTCGAAAATTCAGCTTGGTGGCGCAGGCCTATAATGCTGTCACTTGGAAAGCAGAGGCAGGAGGATCGACCCAAATTCCAGGCCATCTTGATCTACATGAGGAATTCCAGGGCAAAAGGAAGGGAGGGGCTGGAGAGATGGCTCAGTGGTTAAGAGCACTGACTGCTCTTCCAGAGGTCCTGTAGTTCAATTCCCAGCAACCACATGGTGGCTCACAGCCATCTACAATGTGATCTGACGCCCTCTACTGGTGTGTCTGAAGACAGCGACAGTGTACTCACATAAAATAAATAAATCTTTAAAAGAAAGTAAAAGGAAGGAAGGAGGAAAGAAAGGCAGACGAGTTTTCTGTGTGTATTAGACATTAATTCTTATTTCAAGTAGGCTTGATAATTTCAGTTCTCAGGAAGCTAAAGCAGGAAGATGAATTCAAAGCCAGCCAGGTATAATGACACACACCAGTAATTCTGTACTTACGTGCCACCAAATGCTCACATATACCAAACAACAACGACAAACCAAGCCTGTGATCCTAGATATCTCTGGGGACCAAAAGGCAAGAGGATGAGAGGTTTACCCGGCACTGCGTCCTTATCCTCATGGAGGCCAGCTTAGGCTATGTGAAGCCCTGTCTAAAAAAAGAAGACAAGCCGGGCAGTGGTGGCGCATGCCTTTAATCCCAGCACTTGGGAGGCAGAGGCAGGCTGATTTCTGAGTTCTAGGCCAGCCTGGTCTACAGAGTGAGCTTCAGGATAGCCAGGGCTATACAGAGAAACCCTGTCTCGAAAAACCTAAATTAAATAAATAAATAAATGAAACAAAAGCAAACAGGCTTTGGCGTTGATTCGGTCCTGGAATCCTAGCGCCCAAAAAGTACAGTCAGTAGGGGCAGAAATTCAATAAATACTCTTAGATCTCAAACTAAACTCACTGTCTTGCTCGGTACCTGAGGCTCCTCACTTCGCTGCCGGCCCCGCCCCCTACCCGAAGCCCCTTCCTCCCAGGGGCTGGGCCTTGCTTCCTTTCACTTATCCTGTTCCTCAAATAGCTCAGTCATTTTGGCTACCCAGGGCTCTTGGCACTAGCCACCTCTCTCAGTAGATGGCTCCTCCTTTGCTCTCCCTCTCCCTTCTCCTTTCATGGCCCAGTTTAGTAGACTGGCCATGATCAGTGTGAATGAACTCTTCCCTCTGCTGCCTGCTTTCTCTCTATTTTTCTTTTTTTTTTTGTTTTTCAAGACACGGTTTCTTGCCGGGCAGTGGTGGCGCACGCCTTTAATCCTAGCACTTGGGAGGCAGAGGCAGGCGGATTTCTGAGTTCGAGGCCAGCCTGGTCTACAGAGTGAGTTCCAGGACAGCCAGGGCTATACAGAGAAACCCTGTCTCGAAAAACCAAAAAAAAAAAGACAGGGTTTCTCTGTGTAGCCCTGGCTGTCCTGGAACTCACTCTGTAGACCAGGCTGACCTCAAACTCAGAAATCTACCTGCCTCAGTCTCCCGAGTACTTAAAGGCATGCTCCACCACTGCCCGGCTTTTTTTTCTTTTTTTCAAATACTATCCTACATGGTGTGTTCTAGGCCATCTTGAGACTATATAAGACCCTTCTTCAGTCAAACCAAACCAACTAAACAAAAAATCCTTCCAGTCTTCTCAGAGATTGTTTCTGGGTGTGGTAGTTAGTATATGTCTGCTGTCCCAGAATTTGGGAGACTGAGGCAGGAGGTTTGGAAGTTCCAGTCTACAATGAACTACATAGTAAGTTCTAGATTAGCCTGTCAAGTTTGTCCAACCTATAGCCCCAAATCCCCATGTAGTCTGAGTATGGCCCAGCTCAAAACTTGCAAAGTTACTTTAAAAGATTTGAGAGACTGGTTATGTGACTTAGTGGATAAAAAGTGCTTGCTGTGTAAACATGGGGATCTGAGTTCAGATTTGTGGCACCATATATAGAAGCCAGGCGTTGAAGACGGCACCTGTAACTCCAGTGCTGGGATGGGCTGATCCCTGGGGCTCACTGACGACCTAGTCTAACTGAAAGGTTGAGCTTATGTTCATAAGATACTCTGTCTCAGAAAAACATTAGGAAGACAGAGGAAGACACCTGATTTCAGCCTCTGACTTCCACAGGCCTCTTTCAAATGCATGCATGTGCACACACACACACACACACAATTTTAGAAACAGTATTCAGCTGAACGGTGGTGGTGCAATCTTTTAATCCCAGCACTTGGGATGCAGAAGCATGTCTGAGGTCTAGCCTGGCTACAAAGTAAGTTCCAGGACAGCCAGGGCTACAAAGAGAAACTGTCTCACCCTAGCCTGAGCTCCAACCCCAACCCGCTTCTAGTATGTCTATGTTTTATTTTGTTCTGTTGAGACAGGGCTTTATGTAGCCCAGGCGAGACTCAGACTTGATATGTAGTTAACAGTGATTTTGAACTTCTGATTTTCCTGGTTCAATCTCCTTGGTGCTGACTGAGATTATAGGAAGGCACCACTATGCCTGATTTACTTCATTTTTTTCAGAAGATGAATTTTTATTTTATTTATGTATACATGTGTGTTCATGCCAAGTGTGTGGAGTGCCTGCTGAGGCCAAGGGAGGCCTCAGTCTCCTGAAGCTGGTGTTACAGATGGTTATGAGACTCCTGACTGGGAACCAAACTCAGGTACTCTGGAAGCCAGAGCTGTCTCTCTAACCTACATTAAATGGTTTTTTTTTTATGACTGCTTATGATTATCTGTAATTCCAGTTTGAGGGAATCTGAAACCTTCTTCTGGCTTCTATGGACACCAGGAACATATGCAGGGGTTACACCCATACACATAAAATAAAAATAAGGATTTATTTAAAAAGCTGCAAATATCTAGTTCCTTTAGAGATGAAGAACTAGTTCTTCACACATTTCTCATAGACTTCTCCAAGAAAGAGGGAGTTGTCAGAAAGAGCTTTGTGCTTTTTTTTTTTTTTTTGTCTCACTTATTTAGTGATGGAGGGATTGGAGGCATGAATGTGGGAAGGAACTGAAGAGGTTGGTGGCCTCCCTGGTAGGGCTGATCTCCCTAGCCTCCTCCTTGCTAAAAGGATTAATTCATTCTGTTTGTTTGCTTGTTTGTTTTTGAGACAGGATCTTATTATGTTCCTCTGGCTGTCCTGGAACTCGCGGTATAGACGAGGCTGGCCAGAATCACAGAGAGTCTCTTGCCTCTGCCTCCTAAATTAAAGATTAAATTAATTAAAGATGTGTGTCACAATTCCCAGCCACATTAATTTACTTTTGAGGCAAGGCCTCTCTTATCTCACCATGTGCCAGAGGATGATTTTGAAGCCCCAACCTTTCTCCCTTTATCTCCCTCTTTTCTAGGGTTTATATGTAGGCCACCACACCCAGTTTGATTTTTTTATTTTAATTTTTTTATAAAGATTTATTTATTTTATATATGTGAGTACACTGTCGCTGTCTTCAGACACACCAGAAGAGGGCATCAGATCACATTGTAGATGGCTGTGAGCCACCATGTGGTTGCTGGGAATTACACTGAGGACCTCTGGAAGAACAGTGGGTGCTCTTAACCGCTGAGTCATCTCTCCAGCCCAATTTATTTTTTCTTATGGTAACTTTTGTTTTTTAAAAAAACAAAGTCGAGGCCTAATAAATATAGCTTAATATGACCTTTAAACTTGATAGTTGTGGGGCATGCTAAAAAACAACACACCCAATGGCATGTACGCAGGGTTGTCTATGAGAAATGTGTTTTTTCCTCTTTGTCTTATTTAGATTTTTTTTTCCAGACAAATCCCCACCATGTAGCTCTGGACAGCCTAGAACTTTCTATGTAGACCAGGCTGGCTTTGAAGTCACAGAGATCCACCTGCCTCTGCCCCTTGAATGCTGGAATTGAAAGCATGTACCACCACACCCCACTTATTTAGATTTTTTTTTTTAAGAAGATGGTCTCTGGTAGCCCAATCTGGCCTCAAACTCTACTTGTACCCTGGATAACTTTGAACTCCTGATCTTCCTGAGTCCCTCTGAATCCTGGAATTATAAGAAAGTGCCATCTCAGGCTGGTGAGATGGCTCAGTGGGTAAGAGCACTGACTGCTCTTTCAAAGGTCCTGAGTTCAAATTTCAGCAACCACATGGTGGCTCACAACCATCTGTACAGCTACAGTGTACTCATATACATTAAATAAATGAATACATCTTTAATTAGAAAAGGAAAGAAGGAAGGAAGAAAGAAAGAAAGAAAGAAAGAAAGAAAGAAAGAAAGAAAGAAAGAAAGAAAAAATGCCATCTCACTAAGGCTTATTGGTCCTAGGTATGGAACCCAGGGTGAAATTCTGCATGCTAGGTTATTATTCTACCAGCTGAGTTGTATAGTCATTCAACTCTGGAAAGCAACTCAAGGAAATGCTTGATAGACAAATGTCCGGTGATGTGTGGAAAGAATCCTGATTATGCTGACTTCCAATCAGGGAAGCTAATCTTGTCCTTGTCCCCATTGATAGTGAAGGAGGGGAGTGTCTATCTTTATTCTTTAAACAACGTATCTGCTTCACTCCTTTGTGTGTGTGTGTGTGTGTGTGTGTGTGTGTGTCTCTTTCTCATTCTCTCTGCAGGGTCAGTTATGCAGCCCTATCTATCCTGGAACTATCTACATAGACAAGGCTGGCCTCAAACTCACAGAGATCTTTCAGCCTCTGCCTGAGAGCGTGGCTTCCATTCTAGTATATCCAGCTTCTTCAAACCTCTACGCAGCACTTCCGTATTCTCGAAGTTTTCAATACTGAGCTGGGTGGTCACATGTAGGTGGTGGTACCAGGAAGCAAATCCAGGGCCTTCTGCATGCTAGACAAGTATGGTTCTACCACCGAGCTGCAGTCCACTGTTCAAGGAAGTGCCCTCATCTTAGAGTCAGAGAGAGTAAGGTAGCTGCCTGGTTATCTGACTCCCAAGGTGGTGTTGCTTACTCAATATTCAAACTGCCTTCCATAGTCATTGCCAAGTGCAGTTGTTTACCAAGGTGTCTTCCACTAGTTTACACAAGCTCCCTCCCACACTTCTAGGAAACCCCTGGCACACAATAAGGGCCTCAAGAAATGTCTTTAAAAGGAAGACAAGCAGGTGGGATAGGACATGGGAACTTTGGACTCTGGCCTAGGGAACAAGATACCTTTGCACCTTTGTCAAGTGAGTCTCTCAGCCAAGACTGTGAGAAGGGCTAGAACAATTGCCACAGACGTTTCCCTCCTCAGCTTTTGCTTTAGTACTGATAACTCTGTTATTGCCACCTACAGAAAAGTGCCCCTATGCTGTTCAGAAGACTGGAGGTCCCAAAGATGCTACAACTGCAGCTTTTGAGTAGCTCATTGCTGCCACCTGCTGGTGAAGGGCAACATTGTTGATTCCCTAGGACTTCCTTATGATTCTCATTCACAGATAGCTTTGATATTCCTGACGTTCTGACACACTGAGCTGATCTGGATCGCGTGAAGGATTTTTGTTTTTGTTTTGTTTTAACATTTATTTGTGTGTTGTCCATGTATACATGCATTTGCCACCATGTTTGATGACCTGAGTTAGATCTCAACAGAGAATGAACCCTGAATTCCCTGAATAATTCCACATGTGGTCTTGGCAAAACATACACTCTTCTCATTCTCATTCTCATTCTCTCATTCTCTTTCTCAATCTCATTCTCATTCTCATTCTCTTTCTCTTTCTCTCATTTTCTTTCTCTTTCTCTCATTCTCTTTCTCTCTCCCCCCTCCCCCTCCCTTCTTCCCCTCCCCTTCTCCCTGCTCCCCTCCCCTTCTCCCTCCCCTCTCCCCTCCCTTCTCCCCCTCCCCTTGTCCCTCCCCTCCCCCTCCCTTCTCCCCCTCTCCTTCTCCCTCCCCTCCCCCCTCCCTTCTCCTCCTCTCCTCCCTCCCCTCCCCCTCCCTTCTCCCACCCCTCTCTTCCCCCTCCCTCACACACACACACACACACACACACACACACACACACACACACTCACACACACACACACACACACACACACACACACACACACACACACACACACACACGGTGATTTCTTTTAAAAGTTGTTTACCCCTCCCTTGCTGTTCTTCAAGCTTAGCACTGGTTGGCACCACTATGGACTACACTATGGAGACAGAATACAACAGACTTTCTCCCACCCAGAAACAAAGAATATCCCTAACATAAGCCTACAATCCCTACCCTATTTCATTAGTGAATTTCTGTATTATATGAATTGGTCTTGACTAGGATTCCAAAGTGCAAAAAATACCCCCTCCCCCCACAACTTTCTTTCTTTCCTTTTTCTTTTTTTTTTCTTTTTCTTTTTTTGAACAGAGTCTCACTTTCTGATTTAACCTACCCTCACTCTGTAGTCTAGCCTCGACTACTTGTGGCAGTTTTCTTCCTTGCTCTCACAAGTGCAGGGATTACAGATTTTGTGACACCTCTGGTTTTGTTTTAGTCAGGTTTCATTTTTGCTTTTTTGTCTCAAGGCCTGAAACACACTATGCACTAAAACTCAGAGATCACCCAGCCTCGCCCAGCCTCTGCCTCCACGGTGCCTGATTAAGGTCTGTGCCCCAACACCTGGCTGATGTTTATGAGATAGGATCACATTGTGTACCTCAGACTGGCCTCAACTCAAGATCCTCTTGCCTCAGCCTCATGAGCACTGGAATTACAGGTATTTGCCATAGTGGACTGATGGTGTTTTGCATCTTCCCTGAAAGGGATGCTTCCTGGCTCTCTGTACTTGGTCAGAGTCTTGCTGAGTCTGTTGTACCTGTGTCTATGAGCTTACCTCTCAAGAGCCATGGTTTTCTTTTCTTTTCTTTCTTTTTCTTTTTTTTTTTTTTTCGAGACAGGGTTTTTCTGTGTAGCCCTGGCTGTCCTGGAACTCACTCTGTAGACCAGGCTGGCCTCGAACTCAGAAATCCACCTACCTCTGCCTCCCAAGTGCTGGGATTAAAAGCATGTGCCACCACTGCCTGGCTCAGTATTTAGCTCCTGAGTACTGAGATTATAGGTTGTACCACCAGGATGTCTCCATAATGTTGTTTGTTTGTTTGTTTCAAATCAGAATGCATCTCCATCTCCAGGAGAATGGTTTCAACTCTAAGAAAGATCTCAGAGTTACAGTCTCTACCATTTGTTAAATTTCTTTCTAAATGTCTCTAATGAAGAGTAGCCACTTTGAATTTAATAAAATGTCTTTGCAGTATCCACTGAACTGATGTGGTTTTTTTTCTTGTTCAACATATTAATGAAACCAACATAAACCAAAACCAAACAGTGTCATGAGTTTGGGGTAGCCTGATTAGTGTTCCTTGTGGCCATATATTCAACTCCCCCCATCCTTCCATAGTGACTTATAACTTAGACTTTTGGAACTTTCCAGTTTCATATACTTCATACTTCCTCTGAACCAGTGATATGTTCTGAGAAGCAGAAGACTATATGTCTCTCTATTCTCAGCTTTTCTGAGTCTCTGTTCCAGACTATATCCATAGACCAACCTATATCCAGCCAGGTAAGAGACAAACAGATGGGAGGCATGATAGTACACCCATGTAATCCCAGCATTTGAGAGATGAAGGCAGTAGGATCAGAAGCTCAAGGTCATCCTTAGTCACATTAGTGAGTATACACAGAAGGCTCTATATCAAAACAAAATAATCCCCCCCCAAACAACAAAAAACAAACAGAAAAGCTGGATGTTATGTGGTGGTCCACATCTTTAATCTCAGCACTTGGGAGGCAGACAGAGGCAGGTGAATCTCTTGTGAGTTTGATGCTAGCCTGATCAACATTGAGTTCTAGTTTGTTTGAGACTATCTCAAAACAAACAAATAACAACAACAACAGCAACAAAACCCTGGATGTCACATGGTGACCCATGCTTTCTCTTTTTTATAATTTATTTATTTTTATTTTATGTGCATCAGTGTTTTGCCTTCATGTATGTCTGGGTGAGTGTGTCAGATTCCCTAGAACCGGAGTTGTAGACTGCCATGTGTGTGCTGGGAATTGAATTTGAGTTCTCTGAAAGAAGCAGCCAGTGCTCTTAAACCTTAGCCCCAGTTCCACACCTTTAATATCAGCACCCAGGGGGTAGAGGCAGGTTGATCTCTGTCAGTTTAAGGTCAGCCAGGGTTACATTGTGAAATCCTGTAAATAAATATCACAGGAGCAGCAAAGAGAAAGGAAGAGAGGCCTGTCACTAGGGAGGTTTCTTGATTTCCTATCTTATCTGTCCTTGAGAGTCAGCCTAGTGTTTGTTCTCCTCCAGGACGTGAGAATCTCAGCAACTACTTGTCTTTGCTCTTTTTGACTCTGGCTGTCATATATAAACCCAATGGATGTGTACCCTGCGTTTCTATAATGGAAACAGCTAGAAGGTGCTCTCAGAGAAACAACCAAGAAGCTTAGTGTCTTACTTCCCAAGACCCAGGAGAGATGGATCAGACTTAAAACCACTCCAAAGGGGAATGGGGTGCTAGGTATTGTTCAGAAGAGCAAATTAGATGTCTTAGTCTGTCCTCTTTGTAATCTAATACCTTCCTAGGGTGCTGTCCCACTATTTTTAGATCCCTAAGGTCTCCTCATGAAGCAAGAAAGGACCAAGAAGTTAGAAGGGGGTGGGGTGGGGTGGAGATAGCATGTGGTGATATCTATGGGTGTGTTGACTTTCTAAGACTCAGCCTGTGGTTCCTGTGTCGCCACGAATGCCCATGAGTGTATGACTGTGGCATGTGGTGTGTGCCTATGTCAGTCTGTGTGTGTCAGGGTAGGGGCTCCCTGTGGTGTGCAAATGTGTTGGGAGGGGGGGGAGTGATAGTGAGAGCCTGGCTCCTTTGCTCCCACCGCCATCCCTGCTCCCATCTGGCCTTGATCAGTGGGTCCCTGGGGAGGGAGCCGCGGTTTCGGATACAGGAAAATGTTCCAGGAAGCGGCCACTGTGCTGAACCCGGCTTGGGCTCCCCCAGCGGAAATTGTTACAGGAGGGAGGAGGGGAGGGAGTGTTGCGATAGGATTAAGAATGGAGGAGGGTGGCTCTTGGCTCCTCTCTGGATGGGATAAAGCTGAATAAGTTGATGGGAATCTCAGGTCAACCAGGATCCTGGATGCTACTACCTCGATCATTTAATGCAAAACTGGGAACCAGGAAAAAGGGTCCCTTTCTCTTTTTTATTTTCTCCAATCCTTTTTATTGCTCTATTACCATGAATACCAGCTGGGGACCAGGATACCTGGGTATTGCCTGAAAAGAGTCAGCCCCTCTCCTCTCCGCATTGAAGGGGCTTTGAAGCTCGTGTCCAGGACTGGGAGGGATGCCTAATTGGGATAATGGAGGTTAATGGGGCGCCTGGAGGGGGGTGGCCACGCTTCGAGATCAAAGAGGCCAGCTCTTCCCAACCACCGCAGCTGGAGGTCACAGCTGGAGGGGGAGGGGCAGGGACTAAGAGCCAGCCAGCAGGGGGTGCTCTGGCCTCAGAATGCTTGTCCTTTGGTGTCTCTGACTCCTTGGATCTGCTTTTGCCGAGAGCGCTTCTGAGGAAAGTGGGATTAGAAAATCTGAAATCCTGAGGTTCTGAGTCCTCTTTCTTGGTTGCGGGGGAAGAGGGACAGGTCAACAGGATGTCAACCTCCTCAGGCTGTTGCAGGGTCCCAAAGCACTAGCTTTAGATCCAGTTTGGAGAAAGTCAAGGCTGGGGGGGCTAAGTTTATAAGGGAGGCTGAGAAAGACCCGGCTGGGCATCTGGGGGTGCTGGCTCGGATGGAGGCAAAGGGGCACCAGCGCTCCCCCGCCATCGCCCCCCTCCCCGGGGTTGGCGCTCCCTCTCGGGCTCTAATCGGCGCGGCGGCCGCAGCGGGCAGAGTCAGCGCCGCCAGTCTCCGGGACGCGACTCCCAGCAATTGTGGTCGGGACCGCAGATATGCAGCTGCCTCTTGCCCGGGCGCCTGGCCCGGCCTGCCCCGCCTGCGCCCCGCCCCCCGCCGGCCCGCCCCTCGCCTGCCAGCAGCACCCGGACACTGCGGCGTGCAAGAGGTCCCGGGCGGCCAGCGTAAGCGGGGGAGATGCCCCCAGTCCAGACCTCACTACGTTGTCCCTCTGACCGCTTTAGCTGGAGGCTGAGATTCACTGTTATGCTTTCACTGTATTCCTTGCTTCGAGCCTCCACATGGAAAAAGTCGAACAGTGCTTTGAAATGCAGGGAGGGGGTGGGTGGGGGGATGTCCAACTGAGATGGAGGAGGAGGAGGAGGGTGGAGATGGGCGTGATAGCAGACTCACCTTGACAAGGGCAGCGGAAAAGTTTCTAAGTAGAGAAAAGGAGGGAATGGGAGAAACAGGGAAATAGTTCCTAAGAGGCACCCCAGCCATTCAGGGGCTTCCTGCCAGGATGCTGAGAGAAAACGCTCAGACACTGCGCTGGTCCCTACCTCACTGTTAAGCACAGCCACTGGCTATCCAGGACCATTTTCAGCACTGAACTTTAAAACCTGTATGCCTGCTCCTTCCTCCTGTGAGGCTGGCTCTCCTCCACTACAACCTCCCCATACCCTTTGACCTCTGGCTTGGTGTGATGACACCAATTGCTTTCCTCATCTCCAGTTTTGTCCTCCAGCAACCTATGATGACACTAACAGGTATCATGTATGAGGCAAGTGCTAAGTGGTGGACACTGTTTATAGTTAAGGGATAGAGGTGTAGCCAGTGGTAGTTATAGGTGTAGTCTGGTGGTAGTTATAAGTATAGTCTGGTAGTAGTTATAGGTGTGGTTCAGTAGTAGTTATAGTTTTAGTCCAGTGATAGTTATAGGTGTAGTTTAGTTAGTTATAGGTGTAGTCCTGTGGTAGTTATAGGTATAGTCGGTGGTTGCTATAGGTGTAGTCTGGTAATAGTTATAAGTGTAGTTCAGTAGTAGTTATGGTTTTAATCCAGTGATAGTTATAGGTGTAGTTTACTTAGTTATAGGTGTAGTTCGGTGGTAGTTATAGGTGTAGTCTGGTGGTAGTTGTAGGTGTAGTTCAGTAGTAGAGTGCTTATGTAGTTTGTGTGAGACCCTGTGATTAATGTCTAGCACCGAGTGGGTGGTTCAGCATACATGTCTAATTTTTGTGGGTTTTTAAAACTTAGCCAGTAAGTAGTGGTCCACACCTTTGGCCCCAGCACTCAAAGGCAGAGGCAGGCAGATCTCTGTGAGTTGGAAGTCAGCCTGGTCTACAGAGTGAGTTCCAGGACAGTCAGGGCTCACAGTGAAACCCTGTCTCAAAAAAACAATCAAACCAAATTGCTTTTATTTGTGTGTGGGCAGGTGTGTGCGTGCCACCGTGCATATGTGGTAGAGGTCAGGAGTCAGTACTCATCTTCTACCTTGTGGGTCACAGGGATGGAACTCAGGTCTCCTGGCTTACCCACTGAGCACTATTTTGAATCATTATAACAACCTTGGGAGATTACTGACTTGCTTCTCCTTTCTACAGAAGAGGAATCATGGGTTAAACGGTTTGCCCAGGCTTTCACCATAGTCATACTAAGTGGCTGACAGACACAGAACTGTCGGGCTCCAAGACCTCTTTTTATGCTCATCTTTGCAGTCAGGGCCATCTTTCTAATATACAAACATTTCTATGTGTTGTCCTGGGGATCAAGCTCACATACCTTGCATAGCTGATGAGACATTTCCCACGCCTACCCATTCCCACTTTCTCTCTCATGTACTGGGGTGGAACTCTGGGGATCTATGCTTGTGAAACACTCTACCACTCTCTACAGGCCAGCATCCAACCACCACATCCCCTTTGTATGTGTGGCAGAGTTTCACTGAATTGCCTGTGCTGGCCATGGGCTCTGGAGTAGCCCACAGCCTCTGGGAGTAGCTGTGCATACAGATCCATGCCATGAGTCCTGGTTCAGCCTCCACCCTACGCTGCAGTCATATTTACTTTCCGCACCACAGAGGTGTTAGCTCTTCTTACCCTGGGACACTGTGCACTTGCAATATTTCTATTTTGTTGTTGTTGTTTGTTTGGGAGACAGAATTTCATGCCTAACTGCCTGCCTGGAACTCTCTTGCCTTTTTGCCTTCTGTCTCAACTGTTGCAATTGCCAGTGTGTTCCACCTTGCCCAGCCAGACCAATTCTTATTTTTATTGAGTCTGCCTTCCTTCCTTCCTTCCTCCCTCCCTCATCTCCTTCCATTTCCTTCTTTCCTCTGGTAGAATCTTACTCCACAGCTCTAACTAGTTTTAAACTCACAACACCCTACTGCCCCTACCTCAGCCTCCTCAGTGCTAGGATCACAGGCCTGAGACACCACATTCAGCTTTATACGGTACTTTATACAGTACTGTTCTCTTTTAGCCTTTCAATACTGACTTAGAGCAATCCTGCCTCCCGTAACATCCACTACTTGTTCTAATTAAAAGGATTCCTCTTTTTGTTAGTTGCAAGATAGTTTGTGAGGCACAGAACTGGATCAGTTATGTTTACGGTTGCAGATCTGTGTGCCTAGTTCTGTGTGCTCTGCACAAAGGAGGTGTTTGCTGAGTGAGTCAACGCTCCGTAGGCTCACCCACATCTCATATATCTGTGATCCTAACAACTAGAGCAGGGCTCTGCCTATTCAGCATGTAGGAGATATCCTGGGTTTAATCCCCCGACATACCACAAACAGAGAGAGAGAGAGAGAGAGAGAGAGAGAGAGAGAGAGAGAGATTGGGATGTAGCACAATTGTTAGAATGTTCACTTGGCCTGCATGAAGCTCTGGGTATAATCCCTAACATTGCATAGACTAGACATGGTGGTACACCTTTGTAATCCCAGCACTTTGAACTTGGAAACAGGAGGATCAGGACTCAAGGTCAAGAAACCCAGACTGTCGTGAAACTTACTGTGCAGATCTAGGCCGACCTTAATTTAAGGTCATCTTAACTAGGGAGTCTGGTTTATATTCAGAATTTCATTTTTTTAAGATTTAGTCATTTATTTTATTTTATCTTATTTTATGAGACAGGGTTTCTCTGTGTAGTTAACTCTGGGTGTCCTGGAATTCACTCTATAGACCAGGTTGGCTTTGAACTCAGAGATCCTCCTGTCTTTGTCTCACAAATACTGGGATTAAAAGTGTGCGCCACCATGCCTGAGTGAAAGTATCATTTCTGAGCTGGGCGTGGTGGTATACTTCTGTAATTCCAGCACTGGGGAGGCAGACACAGGTGGATCTTTGTGAGTTCAGAGCCAGCCTGATCTACATAATGAGTTCCCAGGACAGTCAGTTCTACATAGAGAGACCTATCTCAAAACCCAAGCCAAAACAAAAATGTATGTATGTTTTTATTTATTGTTTGTATGTGTGTGGGTACGAGGATGTCACAATGCATGTGTGGAAGTCAAAAGACAATTTGCAGGAATCTTTTTCTTCCAGATGTGAGTCTGGGGATTGATAAGTTTGGCTGGAGCTACTCTTACTCACTGAGCCATCTCACCAGCCCTCTCAAAAGGAAGATTTATTTTATTTTTAACTATGTGTATGTGTCTAGGTGTCTGTGTGTGCGTGTGTGTGTGTGCGTGTGCGTGTGCGTGTGTGTGTGCATGTGTGAGTATGAGAGCAGTTGCCTGCAGAAGCCAGAGACATCAGATCTGGAGCTGGAGTTATAAGGGGTGGCTGTGAGCTATCTGATATGGGCAGGGAGGACTGAACTCAGGTCTTCTGAAAGAGCAGTGTATGTTCCTTATCTCTGAGTCATCTCTCCAGTACTAAAGATGCTAGTATATTTCATGTGACACATTTCAAGGTATACTTTTTCTCTGAAAATATAATACGGAACAATGGACTTGTGCATCGTCTTCACACAAGGGGCCATGTGGATCTCTGTGTTGTTTCAAATTTTAATACCTGTGCTACAGAAGAGAACACCTGGGGCATTTCCCAGAGACTGAGAGGGTCTTTGTTCAATACTGACCTGTAGGTACCCAACCAGGGTAGCGTCACATATTCCCAGGGTACACCTGTTTTCCTGTTTCCTCCCAGGTCCTTTCTGCCCTTGCTTCTTTTCTCTCTTGTCATAGTTCTCTCTGATTCTGAGTTGTCTCCCTTGGAGCTGTAGTTTCATTTCAGGGTTCAGATGTCAACCAAGGAAACTGAGGTTCAGAGCAGGAGGGAACCAAGCCTGGAGCCCTGCGGCTGCCAGGAGTCAGAGAAACCTGTGTTTGTGTATGTGTACTTGTTGGGATGGGGGACTCCTTTTCCAAGCTGGATGGAGTGTGCCCCCCTTTCCCCGTCCTGTGCCATCAGCTTTGCCTCTGAGCTCCAGACTCCTCCACGTCAAATCAAATCAAAATGCTAGATTGGGGCACTAGACTGTGCCCAACTCCTGAGCCCACGAGTAAGTTCTTCCCTTGACCCAAGGAAAGTTTCTCTGGTTTTCCAGCTATTACTCTACAGTTCCATCAGATTAGCAGCTGTTCTTCACAGATCTTGTCTATGTCCTACTGGGTGTCTATTTTCTGATTCCCTGTCTTTGTTTTTAAAGATTTATTTATTTAATGTATGTGAGTACACTGTCACTCTCTTCAGACACACCAGATGAGGGCATTGGATCCTATTACAGATAGTTGTGAGACACCATGTTGTTGTTGGGAATTGAACTCAGGACCTCTGGAAGGTCAGTACTCTTAACCCCTGAGCCATCTCTCCAGCCTCCCGTTTTTTGTTTTTAAATAAATTCCTTATGAGGAAGGGGCATGTGCCATAGCACGTGTGTGTGTGTGTGTGTGTGTGTGTGTGTGTGTGTGTGTGTGTGACTGGACAGTTTCCATGTGGGTTCTGGGTTGTCCTGTTTGGCAGTAAGTATCCTTCCTTCCCCCATGGAACTGTCTAGCTTATGTCCATTTTGGTTTTTCAGTCAGATGTCACACTAACTCATATTGAACCAGAACTCAGTATAGAGCCTAGGATGGTCTGGAACTTGTAGCAATCCTCCTGCCTCAGCTTCCTGGGTGCTGTGATTATGGGCCAGCACACCCAGCATCCTTTCTTTTTGAGATGTGTTTTTTACCATATCATCCAGGCTGGCCTTGAACTCATGATCCTTTCCCTCCTCGTAACCGAGATGATAGTCTCATACCCTGTATCTGGCTCCTTTTGTTTTTCTGTTTTCCTATCTCTGGGTGCCTTCTTCTTTCTTGTCCCCTCAAGATTGCCTGTCTTTGGAGTCACCACTGGAAGGGAGGGTTGGGCCTGGGTGCTTGGGGGCGGGTAGTGGCCAGACTAGGGGCTCGGGACATGAGCGCAACTTTCCAAGCTTCTCTTCCAGGCCCCTGTGGTTGGGGAGCTCCACAGAGGGAGAGATGAGTCAGCAGGGCCACCGAGCAGGGGGGCAGTTGGGTGGGGGTAGGGACGCCTGGGGTTCCCCAGGACTGAGGACTCTGCTGAGGCCACCTGGGTCTCTGGACTCTAGGGCGTGAGTATTAAAGGATCAAAGGTTGCTCCTACCCTAGTAGGAGGGAGAAAGAGCAACATCTTGGTGTCTATTCTCAGAGTTGCTTGTTTGCCTTCTCATATAGCCCAGGCTAACCTTGACTTCTCTATGTAGCTGAGGGTAACATTAAACTTCTGATTCCTCTCTTCTCCCAAGTATGGAATCACTTGCCTACGTGGAGATGCTGTGCTGATGTGACTCCTTGTGGGTTCATGGGGAGTGTCAAGGTCATTGTATCTGTATGCAGGGGTGTGCTTGTGCGCATGCATTTGTGTTGGTATGAATGGGAACCGGGGAGCCTTAGCATTGACCGCCGTTATGTACAGCTGTGAATCGGTGTGTGTTAGTGTGGATGTCTTCGTATTACACGATGTGAATGGGTTCTGTGTTCTCCAGGAAGTGTGCTAGTGCGTGTGTACCTGACTGGATGTTGTTCATTGGGCATGTGGGGTTACGTGTCATTCTTGTGGGTTCTGTCTGGTTCTCTCTCTGCTGAGTCTCTCTGAGCAGCCAAATCTATAACAGTTCCAAGGGAAGAGCCTAAGAGGGGGTCACCTCGGATTAGCGATTTCAGGGACGGCTCCCCCTAAACAGGTGGGCACAGGCAGAGGTTGTGGAAGAAGGTAGTAGCTCCTCCCCTCATGGAACAGGGCACAAAACCTCTCATTCTCCGCCCCCCCCCCCGCAGTTTCATTCCCCTTCCACCTTTCTGAAGAGATATAAAATCTTTAGAGAGAACAGAAGGCAGGTTCCAGATTCAGCCCCTCTAGTGTAGGGAAGCCCACCCTGAATCTCTCAAGGGAGGGAGGGAGGGAGGGAAGGGAGTGGTCCCCGTGGTCCTCGTGGTCCCTGCGGTTCAGCCCAATGCTGGCATTGGAAGATCAGAAAGGCAACATCCACCCTTCAAGGGACGTCCATCTCAGAGCTCAGCGTCTGGGTGGCCATGGGCGGAGGCTGAGGGGCCCCCAGGGTGGTGGGGGGTGGTGGATAGAAACCAGATGCCTAGGGGGTTTATACTGGAAGGGCCAGAGCCGCAGCCTCTACCCGCCCCTGCCACATGGCGCCTCTGCCTGGGCTGCCCCACCTCCTGGGAGGCTGGACTGAGGGAGGCCTGTGAGGGTGGAGGTAGGTCCTTGGTAAGGGATTCCTGTTGCTGCCCCCCCCTCCCCAGCCCCTGAGGGCACAGGAGAGGCGGTGGGGAGCAAGACCCAGGGATACCAGATCCACAGCTGGCTTGCAATACTGTCTTTAACAGGCATGTGAGAGAAGAGAAGTCAGAACCAGGGCCTAAGGGCACTGGGTGAAGGTGGCATCTCTGAGCTTTAAAAGGCCCTTTGCCCGGCTCCAGGAGGCTTGTCCCTGTGCTCTTCCTCCACCAGATTTCTGGCTCTCACATCTTCCCGAGACCCTACTCCTCCTGTTTCTTTTTCTAACATTGTTTGGATTTGACTATTTCTATCTCTTCCCACAAGGAAGTGGTAGGGCTGACCTTTGCCTCAGTTCACCCGCCTCGGGTCTCTCCTTTCACCCCCCTCGGGTCTCTCCTCTCATCTCTTTATCCATCCCTTCTTCTTTCACTCTTCTGTGTCCAGTCTGGTTTGAGCGCCAAATGCTCAAAGTGAGTCTCTCACTTTGTTTGTTCCTAGAGTCTAGATTTGCCTCCTGCCTCAGTTTCCTGACCGACTTTTATCCTCTGTTCTTCTAGTGATGCAATAATTTCTGAAAAGCTTCCTTTTCTTTTTTCCAGTTTCTTAACTAAAGCCCTAGAAATTCAGCTAACACTTTGGCCTCGGACTCCTGCTCCCCACCCCACTCCCATGGAGGAGACTACGAGGTCATAGGAACATCCCACTACGGGCACTTCCTTTTGGGCAGACGGGTGGGGTGGCCCATGTAATCATCGGACACAATTATGCCCTATTTATACTCTGTTCCCTCCCCCCACCTGCTGGCTGCCTTACCTTCTACCACCTCCAGATTGGGTCACTTCTCCAGTTTTCCCCCCCTGTTCTTCCGAACCAACCATTGTGTTCCATCTTTGTTCCTCAGGAGTTTCTTTCTTTTTCTTTTAAGGTGGGGTTTTTGTTGTTATTTTTTCTTTTTCTTTTGTGCTCTCTGGGTTTTGTTTTGTCTTTTTCAAAGCTAGGTGTCTGGTTTTGTTGTTGGTTGGTTGCTTGTTTTTTTCTTTTCTTTTCTTTTTCCCTGTTGAGACAGGGTTTTTCTATGTAGCCCTGGCTGTTCTAGAACTTGATGTGTAGACCATACTGGCCTCCAACTCACAGAGATCTTACTTTCTCTTGCCTCTTGCTTCAATCTTGCCCTCTTGGGCCCTTCCCTTCCCCCTTCCCTTCTCCAGCCCTCCCCTCCATGTGCTCATGGCTGGCCTCTACTTCTCTACTCTCTCTGCCTTTCTCTGCCTCTACTACCCTCTTAACCTCCCTCCCCATGCCCTGAATAAACTCTATTCTATACTAAAAGAAAAAAATATCTATCTATCTATCTATCTATCTATCTATCTATCTAATCTATCACCTATTTATTTATTGAGACAGGGTCTCATTATGTATCCTTGACTGGCCTGGAACTTGCTATGTAGACCAGGCTGACCTCAAACTCATAGAGATCTGCCTGCCTCTGCTTCCCAAGTGCTGGGATTAAAGGTGTGAGCCACCACTGCCCCAGCTCTTCTTCCCCTTCAGATTCTCTTGGATTGTTTCCCTCGCTTTGTGTGCTCTGTGTGTCCTCTGGTCCTTCTGTTTTTTCTTTTGCCGCACTCCTTTGTCTGACTGCCACCTGGTTCTAATACTTTCCTTGAATGTTGGGCTCACAGGGGTTTCTTTGTAAAATCCTGTGTGTGTGTGTGTGTGTGTGTGTGTGTGTGTGTGTGTGTGTGTGTATGCACAAAAGAGAGAGACAGAGACAGAGAGTCTGTGGATTAAATTAATCCACATGTGGTTTAGCATGTACTCTGTCTCTGAATTACATCCTCAGGCCTCCTGCGGTGGGGGGGGATCAAATTTGGGAGTTGGAACCCAGAACTCTTGAATCCTACCTGAACGCTGCTTCTGCTTGCTGCTTAAACTGCCATGTCCCTGAGTCTCCATCTACCCTCCATTTCTCTGTTTTCTCTTTGAAGGGCTGTGAGGTCAAAAAGAACAAGAAAGTGGGTACTCTTCCCCCATAAAGAGAAATTGAGGGTTGCTAGAGAGTAAAGAGTGGGAAGGGTCAGGCAAGACTGGCTGAGAACAGAGGGTGATGGTGGGCTGCCCTGCAGTCCTTCTCCAGTCCTCCTGCAGTCCTCCCGCACTTCTTCTGCACTCCTCCTCCAGGTCTCCTGCAGTCCTCCTCCAGTCCTCCCCAGACAGCCCCTCTGTGGGACCACTTAGCTGTCCAGTCTTCTCCCACGAACTTATCCTAGGGCCAAGGTATCAGTTAATAAATATTGTAGAGTTCGAGGCCAGCCTGGTCTACAGAGCGAGTTCCAGGACAGCCAGGGCTATACAGAGAAACCCTGTCTCGAAAAACCAAAAAAAAAAAAAATAATAAATATTGTAGATTTCCCTCTCCCATCTTGATTGACGTCCCCCTTTCTGTCTCATTGGATTGCAGGCCACAGTTAGAAGTCCTGGTTAAGCTCTAGCATAAGTTCTTTCTGGAGTGAGCAGAGGGAGTTGCTGCCATTGAGAAGGGAGCAGGAGATCCCACCCACGGAAGCAAGATGATTTATGAGAGGCACAACCTATTGAAGAATGGAAATTGAATCTCTAGCCAAGAGGACTTCAGGAATGGCACCTGGCAACTCAGAAGGAAGTGAATGCATTGCTCTGCCCCTCAGTCCTGCCTGCCTTAAACCATCTCAGGTTCCAGGTTCTGCCCTGCAAACTGAGGTGGACCTAAGTCTTATTGCCTAACAGTGAAATCAAGGATGCCCTCCTCTGCAAACCACAGCAAGGTCTTCCCACTCTCCATCACCTGCTCCACTTACTCTAGATTGTAACTCATTGACACTGAAACACTGACATTACAGTAGAAGAAAGCACACTTGGCACCTCATTCCCCCTACTCCATACAACACACAGACAGAGGCATTCACACACATACACGTACACACAAATGCACATTCACATGTGAGCACACACATACACACATGCTTACACATGTACACTCACACATGCATGCATACACACAAACACACATGCACACTCACACATGCACACACACGGACACATACATATACACATACACACACACTCACATACATGCACACATACATAGATACATACACACACACAAATGCACACACACATACAATATATGCAAACGCACACCCACATACATGGACACACACACATACATACACACACATACACACATGCACACACATACACACATATACACGTACTCACAAATGCACACACACATAACATATACACATACAAAAGCACACCCACGCATCCACATATGCACACACACATCCACAAACACATATGCATGCACATCCACATGCATACACACATATATACACACACATGCAGACACTCACATGGGAACACATACGCGCACACACACGCACATGCACACACACATGCACAGTGCCATCCAGATCTAGTGGTGGCTGAATGAACAAAAAGTCTTTATCACCAGCTTGGGGGGGGAGGTAGGTGGTAGTGTAGGTGCCCCCATTGTGTGATCATGTTCATTGTATGAGTTTGTCTGTGTTCATTCATCACAGTGACAGTCCCCATGTGGGTAGCAGAGAGTACGTGTGCATGCATCATCCCCGTGTTTGCTCATGAGTATGTATGTCAGTGTGTTCCAGTCTTTCTGTGTGAGTGTCGTCCCCAATCCCCCATCCCCCCCCCCAGATCTCTAATTAGTGGTTTGGGGTTTGTTCCTTTTCCCTCCTGTTCCTTCCCTCAGCAGCGCGGCAGCGGCAGCCTCGGTGGTAGCAGCAACAGCAGCGGCGGCAGCAGCGGCAACAGAAGCTGCCGCGCCGCTGAGTAGCAGCAAGGACTCCGAGTCAAGAGTAGGATTGTAGGATTGGATCTGAGTGGGAACAAGAGTGAGCCCGCCTGAGAGAGGAACAGATCCCTCCCAGCGCCCTCAGGCCACCCATTGCCAGTTATCTTCGTGCCAGACCTCTTGAGAGGAGACGGGACAGCCAACCCTAGCCTCCCCAGGTACAGACACTGGGCAGCTCTGGGGGACTGCCCACAGATGCCTATTAGATTACTGGGGTATGTAAGACACCTGGGTCTACCAGCCCTTTTCACCTTTCTCCCACAGCACCCCCAAGGAAGCTCTGACAACTTGCCCATATTCCTGCTTCCCACCCTCTCCCTGGGCACCCCCTTTTCTCCTCTCCCTCCCAGATCCCTTCTTTGGGGAGCTCAGCAAATGGAGCAGGAAATTTGGACCCTCTGCCTCCCTCTCTCGCCTTCCTCATTGGATCCGGAGTCTTCTCCGCTGGGAAAGCTGTAATTAGAGGGTGGATCCCTACAGACAGAGAGCAGCCCCCCCACCCCCACCCCCCAGTCCCTTCTAACTTTAGATCTCTTCTCTCCCATTCTCCCATTCTCCCTCCCTCTCCCTTTTCCCTCTCCCACTGGCTCTTCGGTTTCTCCATCTGCCTGACTCCTTGGGACCCGGTCCCCAGCCTGAGGATGGCGTCCTCTCTGCTTGAGGTAACTGTTCCCTCCTCTTCCTTAAGAAACCAGCTACAATCTTCCTGGTCCTAATCCATGCCTACCCCACCCCCTAGGCTCACACAGACAGGAGCTGCACTGCTAGTCACTTCCAGGGTCCTTCTTATGAAGAGGAGGAGTAAGTTTCTGGGAGGGTACAAGCAAGGAAGGGGAACAGATCCAGGGGTCAGAGGGCAGTCAAAGAAGAAAGCCAGGACCCCTAAGGTCAGCTAAGCTACTGACTGTGAGGAATGAAAAGGCATTGGGGAAAGGAAGGAGAACAGGTAGGCTGACAGTGGGTGGTGTCTGAGTGGGGACGGAGAAGCCTTCAGCTACTGTTGAGTTAGGGGGAGTCCCATGTCTAGGGTTCCCACATTAAGTAAGATCTCGTCAGGTCTGTGTTGAGGAAAGAGCCTGGTCTGTGAGCTGGTGTGTGGGAGAGGAGGAGGGTAGCCCTGCATGTGGGGGGCTGGCCAGGGGAACTGAGCCGAGGACTGAGAGGGAAGCAAGGAGGAGGGACAGGGTCTGAGGCCGCTTGCCCGGCTCACAAATATTTAGCTTTCAGCCAAAGACAAACTAAGCTCTATTTTGGGAGTGGGAGGCTCCAAGGAGGACTGGGCCACTTCCCTTCCAGGCTGGGACCCCAGCAGCCTTTTCTTGCCTCTCTGGTTCTGAAGATGAAAGAACCAGGGTATCATGTGAGTTTAGGATCTTGAGAAACCATTAACTTTTTCAGGGCTTCTGGGGGACCCAAGGCACAGAGTTGGAAGGAAGGACTCAAGCCACTCAGCCTGAGTTCTTCCGCGGTTCCTAATGTTTCTGTGTCACCACCATCTCTAGGCTGCTTTCAGGGTATCTCTGAAGGAATCTGGGGTGAGAAATACTCCTTGAATGTCAGTGCCCTCCTGTAGCCTCAGATTGTCCCTATTCTTGGGGCCTTATCTCAGTCCAATGTAGTGGCACAAATCTTTAATCCCAACATTTGGGAGGCAGAAGCAGAAGGAGAAACAGGTGAGTTCCAGGCCAGCCTGATCTACATAGAGAGTTCCAGGATAGCAAGAGCTACATCAAGAAACCTTGTCTCAAAAACAAAACAAAACAAAACAATAAAATCTCCATTCTGGGTGCCCTAACTCAGGTCCCAGGAGTGACTAGTCTTTGCTGATTGACTCATCAGAAAGCTGACTAGTTCAACCTGAAGGAGGGGTGTGTGTGTGTGACAGAGAGAGAGAGAGAGAGAGAGAGAGAGAGAGAGAGAGAGAGAGAGAGAGAGAGAGAGAGACAGAGACACAGAGAGAGACAGAGACACAGAGGCAGAGAGAGAGAGGGGGGAGGAGGGAGGGGGAGAGGGAGACAGAGAGACAGAGACAGAGACAGAGAGAGACAGAGAGCAGGAGGCTTTTGAATTTAAGTGTCCACTGGATTATGTGTGTCAGATACATTGTTATACACATTGCTAATTGTGTGAGTTTGTGTGTGTGTGTGTGTGTGTATGTGTGTGTGAGAGAGAGAGAGAGAGAGAGAGAGAGAACAGGAGGCTGCTTTTGAACTTAAGTATCCACTGTCTTACATGTGTCAGATACATTGTTATATACATTGCTGACTCTGTGTGTGTGTGTGTGTGTGTGTGTGTGTGTGTGTGCGCGTGTATACCTGCATGTGCATATGCACAAGAGTGCATGTACACACAAGCTGAATTATCTCAGTACTTAGTCCAGATGAGAAATGGTGTCTGTAAGGCTATGAGACAAGGCCTTTATGACTGAGTTTGAGGTAGTGGCATATGAACCAGTGGATGGACACACTCTGTAACCAGATAACCCAGGTACCTTGATCTACTTTCAGCTGCACTGTGTACAGATTGTTATCATGCCCTTTCCTCCAACATATTCTAAACTTATTTATTATAATGTATACATGTGACCATAGGCACATGTGTGCCGCTGCTCGTGTGTGAAGGTCAGAGGAAAATGTCTAGGAATCAGTTTTCTAATTCCACCTTGGATTCTGGGAATTAAATTCAAGTGGGCAGGCTTTCCTGGGAAGCTGCTGAACCATTATTATTATTATTATTACTGTTGTTGTTACTGTTACTATTTTTACTCAACAGACTATGTTGAGCCATCATTGAAACAATAGTTTTGAGGAAACAGGAGGAGAGAGGTGCATGTAAGTCGTGGGTCTGCCTAGAGCAGGGATGGTGTCAATGATGGTGCCTGCCAGCATGGCACTAGTGCCTAGGGGAGGGGCAGTTCAGAGACTTTCTGAAAGACACAGGCTTGGGGAAGCGTTTGGCAATAGAATGTGTCATGGATGCCTAGGTTTTCAGGGCCCCTACTCCCTGTGAACAGGAGATTCCCTAACATAAAGGCACCCCAGTCTCTCCATTTCTTTCCTTTTTCTGTCTTTTTAATTATTTATTATCTATTTATGTATTTATTTATTTTGAGACAGGGTCTTTCTTCATAGCCCTGTCTGTCCTGGAACTTACTATGTAGTCCAGGCTGGCCTCGAACTCAGAGATCTGCCTAGCTCTATCTCCCCAGTGTTGGGTTATCTGGCAGTTCCTGTTTCCTTTACCTAGTTTTTAGGGTCCTGGGTTCTTTACCTCCTCCCCAATGCCTTGAGAATCCCTCTACCTGCTACGAGTAGGTTCTCCAGCAGTGAGCAGGAGTTTGGGATTCAGAGAAGGACAGAAGGACGCAACCCTTGGGGGGGTAAGGGGATCAGGGAAGAGGGAGAGATGGGGAGGGAAGGATACTAGGAAGGAACTGAGAAACCTGTGCTCAGGGATAGGGTGGTTGCTCAGCAGGGAAGGGACCTGGGGTTCAATTCCTAGCATGCTAAAGGATACTCGTAATAAAAGAAACTGATTTTTAAAAATTGTAAAGCTGGGTGAATGAAGAAAGTGGGGAGAAAGCTGGGAACTAGGAACAGGTACCCTGGGTGTTCAACATATGTAGTGGCAGTCCCATCTCCCTCCCTCACCTCTCCCTCCCTTCCTTCCTCCTGACAGGGCTTCTTTGTATATAGCCCTGGTTGTCCTGGAACTTGCTCTGTAGACCAGGCTAGCCTTAAACGCAGAGATCTGCCTGCCTCTGCCTCCTGAGCACTGGGATTAAAGGTGTGGGCCACTACCTCCCAGATTGACCATTTTCAGTTTTTAAGACAAGGTCTCACTATGATTGTCCTGGAACTCCGGGTTAGGGGTAGGGTCAGGCCTCAAGCTCACAGAGATCTGCCCTCCTGCCTCTGAGTGATGGGATTATGGGCATGCACCACCATGCGAGCCTAAGCCTTTTATTTTAAAGGGTTGTGGAACAAGAATAGTGACCGGGAAACTGGAAAGTGGGTATCCTGGGTACTACAAGGTACTACATACGATCAGGTGTAGATAGGAGCGCATGCTCAGAACCCTGAACCCTTTCCCTCAGCTCTCACAGAGCAATCAGCCAGAAAAGGAAACTGAGGATATAAAGGAACTTAGCCTCCAGCGCTGTCCGGAGCAGTCCAGTACTTTGGTTTTTCTTTCTGGCCTTCAGGGGCCCTGTTGGCCTTGCTCCCCAAAGTTGGGGTCTCATGTCAGCCTAGGGTTGGCTGTCTTCTTTCACCCCTCCCTACCTCCCCACAGCTGGGTGGGGTCCCTGGGCTTGGCTGAGGCCCTTGTGGCCACAGTGTGAGGGCCGGGCAGGCGGGGGACCGCGTCGGCGTTTTTAAAAATAAACCGACCGCAGGGAAGCCACCGGAGCTGGAGCCGAGCAGGGCCATGCTGGGCAGAGGGGGAGGGGGCAGCAGCTAAGGGGAGAAGGAGGGAGGAGTGGCCTGGTCGGGGGTTTTCTGGGGCCCATCGCCATGGTGGGTTTCTCTTGGGTGGGAACTCTACGCTGTCCTCCTCCTCCTCCCTCTTTCTTCACCTCCGGTGTTTTCCTTAGCTTTTCTGGCCCAGGATCTCTTACCACCTCTCCTTTGTTTATTCCGCTTTCCTCGCTCTCCCTCTCCTTTTTGTCTTTTAACTTTCCTGTCCATTTCTGCCTCTTAATGCAAGCTTCTCTTCCTTAGGGTCCCTCTTTCTCGGTCCTGCAGAGCTTTGCCTGTCAGTTCTTCAGGCACAGCGTACTTTGTGCCCCATAGTTTTGGAGCGCATGTGTCTTTGAACTCCCATGTTGCTACCTCTCCTTCATACTAAGTTTGATTCCTGTCCCCTTCCACCCCCACCCCCCCCACCCCCACCCAGCTCTCCCTTGGCTTGGGCCATTAGAGGATCCAGGGAAAACCTTATTGGGAAAACCCGGGGGTTTACTGTTGGACAAGGTTTTGGAGCCCATAGGATTGGTAAGACCTGGGGGGAGGGGGGAGGGGAGGGAGGGAGGGAGGGAGGGAGAGGGAGAGAGAGGAGAGAGAGAGAGAGAGAGAGAGAGAGAGAGAGAGAGAGAGAGAGAGAGAGGCAGGAAAGCACTATAGAGCAGTGACTGCACACACCTTCACTAAAACCTTGAGACATCAGTATCACCTCTAAGATTTGTCATCACATATCTGAGAGCCCTGGGTTCCTTCCTCCTTCATGTTTTACTAGGAAGTCACCAGATAATTGACTTTTTCTTTCCTTCCTTTCTTCCTTTGTATTTTAATTAATTAATTAATTAATTAATTAATTTATTTTTTATTTATTTATTTTTTATTTGAGACATGGTTTCTCTGTAGCCCTGGCTGTCCTGGAACTTTCTGTATAGACCAGGCTGGCCTCTAACTGAGAGATGTGCCTGCCTCTGCTTCCCCAGTGCTGTGATCAAAGATGTACACACCTTTTATTTTTCATTTTATGTGTATGGGTGTAGAGCCTACATGTATATGCGTGCATCATGTGTGTTCCTGGTGTGGTCTGTGGAGCCAGAAGAGGGAGTAGGATCACTTGGAACTGGAGTGACAGATGGCTTTGAGCTGCCACATGGGCGCTGGGAATCTAAACCAAGTGCTCTTAACCTGCTGAGCCATCGCTCAAGCCCCAATGGCTAGCTTTTAAAAAAAGTAAACACACACACACACACACACACACACACACACACACACACGGGGGTGGGGGATGGTGGTGATAGAAATGTGTAGGGTAAAGTACATTTATGTGAATGCTATGCCAAAGTATCTGAAGAAGTCTGAGGACAACTTTGTGGGAGGGAGTTCTCTCCTGCTAGGTCAGGGGGTTGTGGGGTTGACTTCAGGTCACCAGGCTTAGTGACGAATGCCTTTACCCATCAGGCCTTCTTGCTGGTCCCACATAGTCAAGCTTTTGAAGGATGTCTCTGGTTGAACCCAGGATCTTGTGCATACTGGTCCAGGATGTATTTCTTCACAAGAGGTTCTGATTCTAACCTAAAGAGGGTTCCAGGAGGTTTGAGGGATGGTTGTCATAAGGGCGGTCAGATTGGTCATAGCAGTTTGGTGGGCACTAAGGAGCTATTTATTTCTTCCTTTTTATTTATTTATTTATTTTTTAATTTTTTGAGACAGGGTATCTCTGTGAGGCCTGGCTGTCTTAGAACTTGCTCTGTAGTCTAGGCTGACCTTGAATTCAGAGAGATCTGCCTGCGTTTGTTTCTGGAGTGCTGGGACTAAAGGTGTGTGCCACCCCAGCCCACTCTCATGTTTCCGTCATTCACAGCACTTGGCTGTAAGGTGCAGACCAACCCCAAGTACTGTGCCTTGGGAACACTGACGCTGTGTCCAGGGTCTTAACCAGCTCCCTGTCTCGGAGAGTCCTGAGGACTTTGTATTCTCTCACTGCTCAAAGGGACGCTAGCTGGTGGTGCCCAGTGCCTGCTTAAAAGGCATTCTTGCCTCACCACAACCCAGGCTTGGCTGAGGCCCTTTTCCCTCTCAATGTCCCAGTGTCTCTGCTGTCCCTTCCTTGAGCTTCCCGGGTCCAGAGTGCACGCCAAGAGATTCTTCATTAGGGACATGTAGACTTGATCTCAGGGAGTTGAGGAAGACAGTGGCTCCTTAGTCAGGAGCTGAAACACAGACAGGACATTGAACTGAGGTGAAGACAGGAAAATCTGGAATGAGGCCAGATGTTGTCCCCAGCACTGTTGATTCTCTGTGTGTCCCCATACCGCTTTCTGTGGAGAAGGTATGGAAGATGGTGTCTTTGCTATGCTGATCAAGCTGATCTCAGGGACTCCTGGCCTCAGCCTGCTGAGGAGCGAGGCTTGTTTGTTTTCTTTTTTGAGTCAAGGTCTCTCTACATAGCTCTGACTCTTCTGGAACTTACCATGTAGGCCAGGCTGGCCTTGAACTCCTGCCACCACACTAAGCCTGCTTGTTTTTTTTTGAGACAGGGTCTGTGTAACCTGGGATTTGCAATGTAGCTGAGGATGACCTGAGGCTCTGATCTTCTTTACCCCACCCCCACCCCACCCCTGTCTCCTGAGTGCTAGGGTTATATAGGTGTATGCCACCATATCCAGGCCGTACTCCTCAGGGAGTCCCTGGCTGTAGCTGGGTTTCTGTCTGCTTCAGATCCACTTTTCCTAGCTCAGGACCCTAAATCTCACCTCAGCCAGCTGACTGCTTCTTTTATTTCAGCTCTTCCTCAGAGACACTTGTACACCCCTGCTGTCTACACAGGCCAGGCCTCACTGGCACACCAGCCTTACCTCTATTCCCTTTCCTCTCTACCTCTCTCTCCCTAACCTCTGTCCTGTTCTCCACGTCTGTAGGCCTCAGACCTATAGCTATGCCCTTTACTCTATCCTCTCTTCCTCCCTCCTAAGCAGTGCCTCTCTCTCTCCTGTCTCTCTCCAGGAAGAAGCTCACTATGGCTCTAGTCCCCTGGCCATGCTGACAGCAGCCTGCAGCAAATTTGGCGGCTCCAGCCCTCTGCGGGACTCAACCACCCTGGGAAAAGGGGGCACGAAGAAGCCATACGCTGACCTTTCAGCCCCCAAAACCATGGGGGACGCCTACCCAGCTCCCTTCTCAAGCACCAATGGACTCCTCTCACCTGCAGGCAGTCCTCCAGCCCCAGCCTCTGGCTATGCAAATGACTATCCGCCCTTTCCCCACTCATTTCCTGCTCCAACTGGTGCCCAAGACCCTGGGCTCCTAGTGCCCAAGGGGCACAGCTCTTCTGACTGCCTGCCTAGTGTCTACACGTCCCTGGATATGACTCACCCCTATGGTTCCTGGTACAAGGCAGGCATCCATGCAGGCATCTCCCCAGGTCCAGGCAACGCACCTACTCCTTGGTGGGACATGCACCCTGGGGGCAACTGGCTAGGTGGTGGGCAGGGCCAGGGTGATGGGCTGCAAGGGACACTATCCACAGGCCCTGCCCAACCTCCACTGAACCCCCAGCTGCCTGCTTACCCATCTGACTTTGCTCCCCTTAACCCAGCTCCCTACCCAGCGCCCCACCTCTTGCAACCAGGGCCCCAGCATGTCCTACCCCAAGATGTCTATAAGCCCAAGGCAGTTGGCAATAGCGGGCAACTGGAGGGGAGTGGTGCAGGCAAACCCCCGCGGGGTGCAGGCACAGGAGGCAGTAGTGGATATGCGGGCAGTGGGGCAGGGCGTTCTACCTGCGACTGCCCCAACTGTCAGGAGCTAGAGCGGCTGGGGGCAGCAGCAGCTGGCCTGAGGAAGAAACCCATTCACAGCTGCCACATCCCTGGCTGCGGCAAGGTGTACGGCAAGGCTTCGCATCTGAAAGCTCACTTGCGCTGGCACACTGGCGAGAGGCCTTTCGTCTGCAACTGGCTTTTCTGCGGCAAGAGGTTCACTCGCTCCGACGAGCTGGAGCGCCACGTGCGCACTCACACCCGGGAGAAGAAGTTCACCTGCCTGCTCTGCTCCAAGCGCTTTACCAGAAGCGACCACTTGAGCAAACACCAGCGCACCCACGGGGAGCCAGGCCCTGGACCGCCCCCAAGTGGCCCTAAGGAGCTGGGAGAGGGTCGCAGCGTCGGGGAAGAAGAAGCCAATCAGCCGCCCCGATCTTCCACCTCGCCTGCACCCCCAGAAAAAGCCCCTGGAGAAAGCCCAGAGCAGAGTAACCTGCTAGAGATCTGAGCCGGGCAGAGGAAGGTCTCCAGCTCCAGGATCCTCTTGCCAGGCTCTCTTGGTGCGGTGGACCACCGCTTGCCCCTCGCTCTCTCCTATGCATGCTATCTATACTCTGGGGGCTCTCTCTGTTCCCCTATCTCCTTGCATGTCTCCTCAGCTCTTCTCTCTCGAGTCTTAGCCAAACTCCTCTCAGGCCTTTGCCCGTGCCTAGTTCCTATGCTCCGACCTCCTGAATTTTTTCTTCTCTGCTCCCAGTCTTCACAGCTTCCATCTGGCCTCACATCATTTTCTCATTAACTCTTTGCCATCTAATCTTTCTGCTTCCTAATCCTGTTTGCCACTTTTGCGAAGCTTCCAGGCTGTCGCCCCGATTCCTCTCTGCTTTCCATTCCCTTGAGCTTTTTTTTTCTTTTTTTTAAACAAACACGATGATGATGATGATGATGATGATGATGATAATTTATTGCCCCCTGGTGGTTCTTCATTAGGAACCAGAGTTAAGGAGATTGGTGTTCGTAACCTGGCCGGGGAGCAGAGTGCCAAGAAGGGGGTCAGCCCAATGGGGATCTGATCCCAAAGATGGGGTGACCCCAGGGTCAGGGAGGCTGCCCCCTCAGACTTGAGTACTTAATCCCTATGTGCCAGGAGTAAAGAATAATAATAATAATACTATTTATCTAAGTTATGATGACGGGTCAGGTACAGTGAGGTGGAGAGGGAAAGGGATTCATTTTTTTTGCTAAGTTAATTCTAGTCAAATGCATCTCTGTATAGACAAATGATACTGGAGACCTTGTTCGTAGATTTCTATCGCCGAGGTCTCCATGAGTTTCTTCTTCAGCGGAGTTTTGGGTTGTTAGGCCTTTTTTAGAGTTTCTGTGGGTGTCTCTCTGTTAGGCAGTCACTAAGATGCCCCAGCCCCAGCCAGAAGCTGTGAGACTTCAAGTCCTGTGGCGGGGAGGGCGGGGAGGAACCCCGACCCTCTGGACCGCAGATCGGGTTCTTCCACTGGCCCTCTTCTCGTACCCTGTGACCTCACCAGGTTCTTCCCTTGTTGCCATGGTTACGGAGAGCTTGCAACCGCCATCTTAAACACGTTCTTTGGGGGGTGGGGGAGGGAGAGCCCACCTAACAGGAGGATTTTGGTTTTGGAGGTGCCCCTCCTGAAAAAGTAGGTGGGCAAAGGCTTTCTCTGGGATCAAATTCAAATAAATCAAGTATTTATTGAATGCTTACTATGTGCAAAGGCCTGGTGCCTAGAAGCCATGAGAAAGAATTTATAACAGGACAGAGGTCCCTAAACTAAACATCCAGAGGTCCCCAACCTAGGAGGTTTCACTCCATTCCAGTGACTTTTAAAGCCGCTTTGTGCCTTTGAAATGCCTTTCCTGAGATTTTTGGATCTTCCTGTTCTGTCCCCTGCTCCTTCTAGACCCCCAGACAAAGGGTTAAAGCCAGTGGAGTCTGGGAAGAGCATAACATCGTTGAGGGGATCAACCCTTTGTGGAATCTTTCTTTTTTTAATTTAATAAATAAAAGTTCGATTTGGAATTGTGTCTGGTTTGAGAAAGGGGGGAGAGAAGGGAGATGGATGGGCTACGGGACATTTCCTTAGCAAAGCGGGGACTTCCTGTGGTAGATATCTAATCCAGCAAAAGTTTAAAAAAAAAAAGAAAAAAGAAAAGGGGGGGTAACACTTGGTCTGCCTGGCTCTCTAATGGAGTTGAGTATTTTAGTCGCTTAGGGCTATCTGCAGAGTCAGGAAGACCGAGTGATTTCTTCCGGGGCTCTTTCTCAGTCCACCAACCTTGGTCTGGGCAGTGACCGGGCCGGAGTATCAGAACTGCGGTCACAGTATGGATTAGCGCGCAGCACAGTCCCAGTGCGGCTGTGGCGAGACTCCCGGCTGGCTGACCTGCCTGGCACCTAATCCGCCCCCTGCCCGGGGCCTGCAATCAGTCGTGCCTGCCTCGGAGTTAGTGGAGGAACAAAAGCCACTCTGTGGCCTCCGTCCCTAAGCCACAATAGGGCTTTGTGCGGCCCCCGCCCCAGGGCTCCCCCGCTGGGCTGAGCGTGGAGCGTTTTCCCAGGCAGCGGCGGCACCGGGACCGCCGTCCACCCGGCTACCGCAGTAGAGGCGCGGGACCCGAAGGCGACCCCACCCCGCGCTACCCGCGCCCTTGCCCAGGTGCAAGATCTCAGCCCTCTGGCCCGGCGAGCGGCTTCAAAGGCACTTTGAAGAAATCCGAGTTCCGAAGAAGTGTCGAAGGAGACCCGGGGGAGTGGGCAGGACGTGGGGGTGCCGAGGCGCGCACCCAGAAGGCAGAGGGAGAGAGTGGACCCCGGATCCGGTGGCTCACAAGACCCCCCAGGGATTGGCCCTGTTGCCTCCCGGGCTCCGCCTGTCCGGTGCCAGCTCCTACCCGCCGCAGCCTTGCGGTCCTCCCCTCCCAGGCCCCTCGGCCCCTTTCATCTTGCTAGACTCGGCTTGGGGTTTTGCTGGTTTCTGGGAGATAAAAACCGCCTCAAATAGCGGCGGCGCGATGCCAGGACAAACAGGGCCGGGCGGGCCATGTGCGCCTGGTTACCGGCCCGGGGCGCCCTACTCGGGAGGGCGAGCTCAGGCTCCGGCGAACCCTCCCAGACTATGTATGTTGGGGGGTGGGATTGGGGGGAGGGGCCTTTAGAAGTCTCTGGCCGCGACTGAAGCGCTGCCTGGGTTTGCCCGCTCAGGACCCAGGAGGAGCGGTGGTAACCTAATGCAAAATGCTGGGAGCCCGGGGGCGGGTGCCATTGGGCCTTAGTCGCTGCGTCGCCCAGGCCATCGCGCCCTCTAGTGCAGTTAGTGGGGGGCTGTGCTAAGCCTGGCCGTTGGCCTCCCTAGAACCCGCAAAAGCCATTTTAAAAAATGTTAAGTTAGCATGCGGAAGAGGAGGACCGTGCTTGAAAGAGGCCAAGCCGGGGCAGAATGGCACTGTAGCTTACTCCAGGACACATTAAAGGTTGAATCAGACAACTAGCAGACACATACCCGAGGATGACCAGGGGTGGGGGGCTTCATCCAAAAGTGCTGGAAGTTGCAGGCAGGAATGATGTCTTGGAGTTAGGGATGGATGGTGATCGAGGTTCAAATAAAAACCGGCTGCTGTTGGCTTCAACACTTTCCTGTTATCTGGCTGGCTCAAGCCTGCCCGATCGATCTCCTTTCTCTCAGAGAGCTTTCCCAGTCAGGTGCCAGTTAAATGACAGTTAAAAGTCGACAGAGAATTAATTTATCAAGTCAGCCTAGCTAATAGGAAAAGGTTAGAGGTCGGTTAAACTTAAAACAAGATGCATGCATATAATCCTACTGCTTCGGAGTTTAAGATCGGCCTGGGCTACATATTAATTTTTTTTCAAGGACAGAGCAAAGTTATTATAACTGATGATTCTCTGGAGCTATAATTTTGGAGAGCCTAGAATCTGCTTTTATCTTTTTATTTTATTTTATTTTTTTAAATTCAAGCGATGGAGAGATAGTGTGGTGGTTAAGAGTTCTTACAACTTGTGCACAGTACTCAGTTTCAATTCCTGGAATCCATAAGAAGGCTAACCATAACTCTAGTTTCAGGGGATCCTAAACCCTCTTCTGCATACAAGCAAAACATTTATACACATAAAAAAGTTAATAAGGGGCTGGAGAGATGGCCTAGTGGTTAAGAGCAGTAACTGCTCTTCTAAAGGTCTTGAGTTCAATTCCCAGCAACCACATGGTGGCTAACAACCATCTGTAATGAGATCCGATGCCCTCTTCTGGTATGTATGAAGACAGCTACAGTGTACTTATATACATAAAATAAATAAGTCTTTAAATAAATGCTTTTTTTTTGGAGACATGATCTGTCTATGCAGTCACAACTGTCCTGAAACTGGATATGTACATGAAGCTGACCTCGAAGTGGTAAAAATCCCCCTGCCTCTGCCTCTTGAATGTTATGATTAAGGGTGTGTGCTACCATGCCGGAAAAAGTCTTTAAAGATTTACTTCTGGGGTTGGAGAGATGGCTCAGCAGTTAAGAGCACTGACTGCTCTTCCAGAGGTCCTGAGTTCAAATCCAAGCAACTACATGGTGGCTCACAACCACCCTTAATGAGATCTGATGCCCTCTTCTGGTGTGTCTGAAGACAGTGACAGTGTACTTACATATAATAAATAAATAAATCTTAAAAAAAAAATTTCTAGCCGGGCAGTGGTGGCGCATGCCTTTAGTCCCAGCACTTGGGAGGCAGAGGCAGGTGGATTTCTGAGTTTGAGGCCAGCCTGGTCTACAGAGTGAGTTCCAGGTCAGCCAGAGCTATACAGAGAAACCCTGTCTCGAAAAACAAAACAAAACAAAACAAAAAAATTTCATTTCCTTTTATTTTATGTGTTGAATCCTCTGAAAGCTGCCTGATGCAAATCCTGGGTGCAGAACTAGGGTCCCTGGAAGAGCATCAATTGTTCTGAACTACTGAGCCATCTCTTCAGCTCCTCCAACAAATTTAAATTTACTGCCAGCCTGGTCTACAGAGGGAGTTCCAGGACAGCCAGGGCTACACAGAGAAACCCTGTCTTGAAAAATTAAAAAAAAAAATTTTAAAAAATTTAAAAAAGGAGAGAGAGAGAGAGAGAGACAGAGAGACAGAGAGAGAGAGAAATCTCAAGTGATTCCCACATTCCTTAACATGTGAGGAAGGAAGTCCAGTGTGGAGGCTTTAATCCCAGCACTCAGGACACAGAAGGCAGAGCTCTGCGAGCTGAAGGCAGTCATAGTAAGCTCCAGAGCAGCTAGGACAGCACAGTGAGACCCATCTCAGTGAAAGTGAAACAGATCAAAGGAAAATTGAAGCAAACCTTATCTCAGATGAGCGTACCTGCAGGCATCTTCCGGTCGTCTTTGTCTTCTGCCCTGGGAGCTTCTCTGGAGGTCCTTTTAGAGAGAAAGGAGCGGCAGACACAGAAGTTTAGGGCACAAGAAACTTATTTCTGCCATTGCCCCTACATTCTTCAGTGAGACTGGGGACGTGGGGCCTGAGCCTGCACACAGCTTTGAGTTCCCTCTCTCCCTCCCTCCCTCCCTTCCTTCCTTCCTTCCTTTCGAGACAGGCCTCAGTAGCCCAGTCTCTCAAGTTCACTGTGTACTAGATGAATAACAGTCTAATAATCAAGGTTAACTATTTACCACTGTTTGTAATTCTCAGCACTCAGGAGGCTGAGGCAAGAGGATCCCGGGCAAATTAGAAGTCAGCCTCAGCCTGTCTCAAAAATACAAAACAAAAATTAACCAAGTCCTTAATTGCCACACCTCCCATTCTTCTTACACTGTAGTTTTAGGTCCATCCTCTAGATCTCTAGATTTCTTTTTAAAGACAAGGCCTTATGCAGCCGAGGCATAGTATGAACTTCAGAGGCATAGTCTGGTTTGTATGGTTTTGTTTGTTTTTGTTTTTTCGAGACAAGTGTTTCTCTGTATAGCCCTGGCTGTACTGGAACTCACTCTTTGGACCAGGCTGGCCTCGAACTCAGAAATCCACCTGCCTCTGCCTCTAAAGTGCTGGGATTAAAGGTGTGCGCCACCACTGCCCGGCTGTGTTTGTTTTTGAGACACGGTCTCACTATATATCCCTGACTGGCCTGTAGCTTCCTATGTTAGACCAGAATAGCTCTGAATTCGCAGTGATCCACCCACTTCGGCTTTCTGAGTGCTGGGACTAAAAGCATTGCACCACTAGGCCAGGCTAACATGTTTTGTTTTTCCTTTCTTTTCTAAGATTTATTTATTTTTTTGTGAGTACACTGTCGCTGTCTTCAGACACACCAGAAGAGGGCATTGAATTCCATTACAGATGGTTGTGAGCCACCATGTGGTTGCTGGGAATTGAACTCAGGACCTCTGGAAGAGCAATCAGTGCCCTTAACCGCTGAGCCATCTCTCCAGCTCTTGTTTTTTCTCTTTTAAAGAGTTATTTATTTGGAAACAGAAACCAAAACTAAAAGCCAGGTGATGGGTGGCATCATCGTGGCACCTTTAATCCTTGCACTTGGGAAGCAGAGGAAGGTGGATTTCTGAATTTTGAAGCCAGTCTGCTGTACAGAGTGAGTTCCAGGGCAGACAGGGCTACACAGTGAATCCTTCTATTGGAGGACAAAACAGAATGTTATTCGGAGGCTAGAGAGATCGCTCAGTGACTGAGAGCACACACTGCGTTTGCAGACCCTTGGTTCTGTTCTCCAAATCTACGTGATGATTCAAAACCATCTGTTCCAGGGGAGTCCGATGCCCTCTACTGGCTGCTGTGAACACTGCATGCATGTGGTGCACATAGATACATACAAGCAAAACACAAATAAACATAAAAAAGTTACGTACGCTACCCGTCTAGGGTTGGTATTACAGGCGTGCACGCACCACCATGCCCAGTGACAGAAGTGCTCTCAAGAAGGAGGGTCAGGCTTAGTGTCAGTTTCAATTAAAGGCTAGGTGAATCCATTTTTTTTTTTTTTTTTGGTTTTTCGAGACAGGGTTTCTCTGTGTAGCCCTGGCTGTCCTGGATCTCACTCTGTAGACCAGGCTGGCCTCGAACTCAGAAATCCACCTGCCTCTGCCTCCCAAGTGCTGGGATTAAAGGCATGTGCCACTACTGCCCGGCTAGGTGAATCCATTTCTTTGGGTTTCAGGTGAGGCAGAGCATCATAGAATCAGGAGCAGGTGGAAGAGTCTGCTTATTCATTGTGGCCAGGAAGCAGAGAGATTGCATTAACAGGGAAAGACTCTTTGAGGGCCCCGGTCCCGTGAGTCTCATGACCCCACACTTCCCTCCCAGTCATCTATTCAGATTTTGAGCTCATAAATGAATTAAACCATCAATTAGAATTAAGTTAGAATTAAACCATCTAATCATCTCTAAATCAGATAGGTTGACAATCAAGAGTAACCAATTATCTCACTTCCCACTCCTCTGTAGTTCTAGCTCCCTCCCACCCGTGACCTCAGTTTCAGAAAAGGCCTCAGGAGAGCATGGTGGTGCATCTTTAATCTCAGCACTCGGGAGACAGATCTCTATGAATTCAAGGTCAGCCTGGTCTACATAGCAAGTTCCATGCTAGCCAGAGCAACATAGCCAGACCTTGCTTCAAAGCAAAACCTAAATAAGACAAAGTCAGGGTGGTACGTATCTCAAGCTGGAAGAGAACCAGTGATCCTCCTGCCTGTACCTCCCAATGCTGGGATTACAGATCTGAGTCAATGGGATTTTGAGGCAGGGTCTTGCTATGCAGCCCACGCTGACCTTTTATTCCGGTCCACATCCTGTAGGCATTACAGCCTTGGGCCAGCATACCCTGCCAATGTCTGGTTTGTGTGTATTTGGGTCCGAACTGTGTAACTTTGCTACTGGTAGTTCAACAGTGCACTTTTGGGGTTATTGTAAGGATTATAAAAGCGTTTGTAGTGATGTACTCAGGAAATGTTACAGTCCTTCCAGTGTCCGTCTTTCTCTTTCAGGACTCCTTACCCTGTGGGCTCTGGGTTCAGCAGGCACTGTCTCCTAAAGTCAGTTCTGACTGTCCTCTAAAGTTTTTTGGGGGGTGGTGGTGGGGGGGGGAAAGCTCACTGGTAGGATGACATAGTCTGTATTTTCCTCAAGGCTATTTACGGGGGTTGGAGAGTTTAATTAGGTACTTTCCTAAACCTGACTTATTTTGGGCTTTTTCCGTACTAAGTAACTGAGTGGGAGACGCTGCTGGGGATTCAGAGTTGGAAAAAACAGTAGTCTCACAGGAAACAAACCAAAACCAAACCGCGGCGTTCCTTACGATACAGGTCGGTCCTTGGACGATTCAGCGTCGTGCCCACTCCGTCCGCAAGGGGGCGCGCCAGGAGGTTCCGGAAGTCCGTCCCGAAACCTCACACGGAACTTTCTTGCACTTCCGTTCAGCTTCGCGCAGTCGTTTGTCCTGTACGGCTACCCGTCCGCATACGAATCTAGCCCGGGAACTAAGATTCAGAGGAGCGCAGTCGCCAGCCGGGAGCCTGTCCGTTCCAGACGCCCTCTGGACTGGCAAGATGTGCTCCCTGGGGTTGTTTCCCCCACCACCGCCTAGAGGTCAAGTCACCCTGTACGAGCACAATAACGAGCTGGTGACCGGCAACAGCTATGAGAGCCCGCCTCCCGACTTCCGGGGCCAGGTGGTCCGGGTGGGGGATGCCGCGGCGGGGTGCGGAAAGTGGAAATATAGCGACGCGGAGGGCCTTACAGATTGGGAACGGCATGGCTCCCACAGGAGACTGGAGAGAACGAAATATATTTTAGGGCCTGTATTGGGCTGTAGGGGATCCCAAGGCATGTGAGGAGGCTCTAGGAGGGGTAGAGAAACGACGAAGGATGCTGTGAATCAGGTCTTTTCTAGTGTCAACCCTGTGAAAAAAAGGATTGTGGTTTGCAGATGAGGGCTGAAATTTTTCCGTCCCACAAGTGTTACATTTGTGGGTATGGGAAATGGGGCCGTGGAATCTCTTATGCCTAGTCCAGCCATAGGTTGGAGATGGCAGGGACTTCTGTTAAGATTTGGGGAAGAGACTGACTGCCTCCCCCCTTCCTCACTTCTGAGGTATAGTGGATCAATCTTCCTGTCTTACACCTGACCAAGGATCCCCTAAAACCCCCTGGGAGGCTGGACCATGGTACGAGAACTGCCTTCATCCATCACCGGGAGCAAGTGTGGAAGAGATGCATCAATGTTTGGTGAGGCATGGCAAACGGTTGCTTAGGCCTTGGCCTTCCGAGCCTGCATTGGGCAGCTCTGGAGAAGGCTGTGTCTTACCACCATCATATTACTTATCATCATATTAGATGATCCATCTTTATTATAAAACTCACGGGTATACCAGAAGCTTCATTGTTCCCTACTAGCTTGGCTTGACTTTACAAACCTGCTCTCAGCACCGACCTCATGACCTGCAGTTATTCATTTGCTTTTTTTTTTTTTTTTTACATATTTGCTTTATTTACATTTCAAATGGTATCCCCTTTCCACATTACCCTTCCGGGGAAAAAACCTATCCCATCCCCCTCCCCCTGTTCACCTCCCCCCCAATTCATTTGCTTTTATCTGAAGCCCAGGAAAGTTAGGTGAAAGTTGTATTGATTCATCAATAAGTAAGACGTGTAAGAAGAATTGAAGCTGTGTTCCTTTTTTTCAGTTGTGTAGGTTTGGAAGAGTTAGTTACTCTGTCCTAAAACAAAACCCCTTTACAACGAAACCCCTTTACACTGTGGTGACTAAATAGATGGAAAGCACTTAGAGGCATTTCCTGGCACATTAATTCCTCGATGTGTTTGCCCATATGTTTGCTGTCACCATTATTATCATTGTTATCTGTAAAAAGAATCCCTGGAAATTATGTTTCTGGATTCATGAGTTACGTTCATTTGTTACTTTGTGAGTGGCTGCCAAATAGCCTTTTATCCAAATTTTACATATAGGACTTGGGATGTAGCTCAGTTGGTAGACACTTGCCTAGCATGCAGGAAGCTCTAGGATCAATAACTAGCACCACATAAAACTGGGTGTGGTGGTGCTTGTCTGTAATCGCAGCACTAGGCAACAAAGCTTGTTGCCATTCTTGACTACATTGCAAATTTGCGGCTAGCCTGGACTACATGAGACTATCTCAAAAACAACCAACCAAACCAAAAGCAAAAAAAACAGAAACTGGGCAATAGTATTGTGGTGATGGACTATGGAAGCACCTAGCCCAATGCCTGGAATGTTATAGATGTATTTGTTAATGATTACTGCTTGATGTTTCTCAGAATATTACTCAGCCTTACTGATATTTTAATTATTCCTCCGGTTTATGTATTCTGCTCCTTAAGTTTCTCAAATTTGTCTCTTTTATATCTTGAAAGTTCAGACTACTTCATGTTTTTTTCTGAGGAGTCCTTAAGTAGCTTCTTTCTTTCTTTTTTCATTTTTATTTTCTTTTTTTATTTTTTGAGACAGGATTCCCTGTGTAACAGTCCTGGCTGTCCTGGAACTTTCTACGTAGACTACGCTGGCCTCAGACAGAGATCTGCCTGCCTGTGCTCCTGAGTGCTAGGGTTAAAGGCGTGGTTAAAGGCGTGGCCATCTTAAATCGTTTGTTGTTGTTGTTGTTGTTGTTGCTTTTTTTTTAAGATTTATTTATTATATGTAAGTACACTGTAGCTGTCTTCAGACACCCCAGAAGAGGGCGTCAGATTTTATTATGGATGGTTGTGAGCTGCCATGTGGTTGCTGGGATTTGAATTCAGGACCTTCAGAAGAGCAGTCAAAGCTCTTAACCTCTGAGCCATCTCTCTAGCCCCGCTTAAATCATTTCTTACCTGATCCCTTTCTCCATTCTGGACTCCTCTAATGTTCAGATTGATCTTTCTGAAGTGCCCATGTGATTATTTGTTTTCCTTGCTGAAGACACTTCAATGACTTGCCATTCACCTTTTGAAAGTATGGTTGATGCCCCCCTCCCTCCTCTTCCTCATTCTCTTTTTGAGACAGGGTCTCATCTCAATCAGTGTCTAGCCCTGGCTGGACGAACTTACCACTTCGGTCAGTTTGGCTGAGGACTCACAGGGTTCTTCCTCTGCCTCCTGCAAACTGAAATTAAAGGTGATTGCCATCACACCTGGCCAAGTCCTGACTGACTTGCTCAGAAAGTCTACCCCCTCCAATCCCTGAAATTAGTCGCCTCTTCTGTAAGTGGGCAAAATGTCATTTAGATTAATGTGATAAATAATCCAATGGCCTAAATAATTTAAAGGACAATATAAAAACTGCTTGATGTGTACTTGGCATTCACTAAAAATATAATACTTCCTTTTTTTTTGTTTGTTTGGGTTTTTTGTTTTGTTTTCTTTGCCGAGACAGGTTTTCTATGTAGTACCAGCTATTTTGTAACTCACTTTGTAGACCAGTCTGGCCTTGAACTCAGAGATTCGAGAACTTGGGAACTGCCTCCCAAGTGCTGGGATTAAAGCCATGAGTGATTGCCACCCCACCCTTCCTTTTTTTTTTTTTTTAAAAAAAAGGTGAGGTAATGCTTCATCCAGCCCTGGCTGGCTTCATAAGAACTGTGTTGCTCAAGATCGTCAACTTTTGATCTTCCCAATTTTACCTACCCAGTGTTGGTGTTACAGGCATAAGCTACCACATCTGATTTTAGGTGCTAGTGGGGATTGAATCCCAGGGCTTTATTCATACTAAGTAGGTACTCTACCAACTGACTTCCCCTCCCCCCAACCCTCTTATCTTTAATATGTTTGTTGAGGAATGAAACCTAATAGGGGGACTTATGACAGGATTGGAGTAACTCTGTTTTTTTCTCCTTGTGAGGCATGATGTGGGTCTTTTTGGAGTCCTGAATGAAATTGCAAATTCAGAGGAAGAAGGTAAGGCTCCTCTCCCATCCCTTCTGTTTGTAAGTTTATCTCCTCCCTATACTACCCAACCTCACTCCAACACCTGTTAGTCCAGCCTCTCCCTTTAGCCTGCTTTTTTCTGTCACTTTTTCTTCTAAGTACCCAGATACCCAAAGTGGGTACTGGGGAGAAGGTATCCAAGCCCATTCATTGCTGTGCACTGAAGAGCTTGGACTCTGTCCTCACCCAAGAGCAGGGCCAGTTATAGCCCTGTGCATGATGTCATCAGAGGTGTCTCTTTTACCTCACAGTGTTTGAGTGGGTAAAGACAGCCTCCAGCTGGGCCTTGGCTCTCTGTGGCCGAGCCTCCTCACTCCATGGCTCCCTGTTCCCACACCTCTCAGTAAGTTTGACTTCCTCCCTGCCTCTTTCCTTTGTGGGCAGGGCTGGATTCGAAGACTCAGAGGGTGGGCGTGGTCTAGCTCCTCTGTGGGAATGTCGAGTAGGTGAGTTCTCGTATGTCATGTCTATTTACTGTGTTCTTAGCTCAGGAGTGAAGATCTGATTGCTGAATTTGCCCAAGTAACTAACTGGTGAGTGCACGAACTCTGGCGCCCTATAGGACAGAACTCCTGAACTGAAAATCCCGTTGGGGAGAGAGGTGAAGGCAGAAACTGCTCCCCACATTGTCACCCTGGTTCATGTCACCTTGGTGTAAGCCAGAGTCATCTGCAGAGAGGAGACCTGTGGGGAAGCTGTAGTGTGCCTTCTTGATTGATGACTGATGTAGGGAGGCCCACCTCACTATGGTGGTCCTGGGTACTGTAAGAAAGCAGACTGAAATCTGATAGAGTTGTGATTCCCTTTAACCCCAGCACTCAGGCAGAGGCAGGTGGATCTCTGAACTGGATGCCATTCTGGTCTACACGGGGATCTGTAGGCAGCTAGAGCTGCGTACTAAGACACTGCCTCAAAAACAAAACAAAAAATCCACCCACCTACCTAGCCCACCCCATCCCCCAGAAAGAAAAAGAAAGCAGGCTGAGCAAACCAGCAACCATTATATACCATAGTTCCTGCCCTGACTCCCCTGGATGGCGGACTGCGCGCTGAAGGGTGACATCAGCCCTTTACCCTCCAGTTGCTTTTGGCTGTGGTGTTTATCTACCCTAGCTAAGACACCACTCTACCCACCCTCAGAAAGGAACAAAAGAAAACCCAGCCTGCCTTTGCTCACGAGGAAGGGAGTCTGCGTTGCTAGGCTGTTGCTGGGAGCTACAGCTGCCAACTGGGTGCCCGTCCCACCCGTCCCACCACAGGTCCAGCTGTTGCTTACGGGTCTTTGCTTGGCATCCTCATACCAACAAGTTTGCAGTGGCCCTGCTGGATGACTCCATCCGCGTTTATAATGCCAACAGGTGCGTGTGCATGGGTCAGGTTCACACTGGTCTCGCCTTCCTGCTGCCCTTGGTCCTGCCCTTCCTGGGCTGGTCCATAGGGCTCCTTCCAGAATTGGGGTTGGGGACACTCCAAAACTGAATGTGTCCTTTTTGCATCTAACTTTTTTTTTCTAAGATAGGATCTCTGCTGGCTTTGATCTCAGAGATCTCTTTGCCTTTGCCTCCCAAGTGCTGGAAAGAGGTGTGCCATGCCTCCTGGCGTATATCTAAGTTTTACTTCATTTATGCTTCTGTCTCACAGCACCCAATGCTCTTGACCCAGCCCCTGGACGGACTCCTCTCTCCCTTTGCTTTTACCCTGTGCTGAGGATCAGACCTAGGACTTTGTACAGACCAAGAACCAGGGTTACCTCTGAGCTACGTCTTAGGCCCTGAGTTAGATTTCATCTCTGTGTAGTTTCACTTTTTATCTTTTGTTTTACTGTTTTTTGGCTTTTGTTTTGTTTTTTTAGGTTGATTTTACTTTATGCTTATGAGTATTTGCCTGAGAATGCATATATATGTGTATGTTCCGTGTGCATGCCTGGAGCTATGAGAGGACTTACGGACAGTAGTAAGCTGTCATGTAGGTGCTGGGGATTGAACCCAGCTCCTCTAGAGGAGCAGCCAGAGCTCTTAAGCTCTGAGCCATCTCTCCAGCCCCCTTTATTTTATTGTTTTGGAGGCAGTTTTTCTATGTAGCCTTGGCTGTCCTGGAACCTGCTCTGTAGACTAGGTTGGCCTCAAACTCAAAAGATCTGCCTGCCTCTGCCTCCTGAGTGCTGTGATTAAAGGCGTGCGCCACCACCGCCCGGCTCTGCCTCTGCCTCCTGAGTGCTGTGATTTAAGGTGTGTGCCATGACCCCTGGCCTGTTTTACCTTCTTGGAATTTTTTTTAAATTTTATTTTTTTATTTTATGTGATTGAGTTTTTTGCCCGCATGGATGCCTATACACTGCTTCCATGCCAGAAGAGGTCAACATAGCCTCTGGAACTGGAGTTACAGACGGTTGTGAGCTCCCGTGTAGGTGGTGGGAACTGAATCCATGCCCTTTGGAAGCACAGCCAGTGCTGTTAACCACCAGGCCATCTCGCCAGCACCTTGGTTTGGTTTTTTAGTGGTACTCGGGTTCTTTGAACTTAGTGTCCCTGCTTTGACTCAGTAGTTTCCTGCCTCTGTACCCAGCACTATCGTTCCCTCCCTGAAGCACCGCCTACAGCGCAATGTGGCAGCATTGGCCTGGAAGCCCCTCAGTGCCTCTGTCTTGGCTGTGGCCTGCCAGAGCTGTATTCTCATCTGGACCCTGGACCCCACTTCCTTATCTACGAGGTGAGTCCTGGCATCCTGTCCTGACCTTTCCGACGGTCATGCTGGGGGCCCACGGGTGTGCAGGTTTCCTCACGGCACTTCCCAGGGCTGTGGGAGAAGCAGATCTAAGGCCAGGTGGGTGCTAGGATGCTCTGTCTAGACGAAGAGACAGATTTAGAGGCCCCTGGGATCATGGAAGGACATATCTGCCAGACAGACAGAAGTGTGAAAGTAGAGCAGGAACAAATACAGACATGGGTAGAAACCGTAAAATTGGAACAATCAGCAGGCAGTGGTGCCCACACCTCGAATCCCAGCACTCCAGAGGCAGAGGAAGGAAGGTGGATCTCTGAGTTCAAGGCCAGCCAGGTCGACACAGAGAAACCCTGTCTCAAAACAAACAAAACAAAACAAAAAGTTGGGACAGTACCATGAGAACTAAAAATAAAACCAGAAAATTCGGGCTGGAGAGATGGCTCAGCAGTTAAGACTGCTCATCCGAAGGTCCTGAGTTCAAGTCCCAGCAACCACATGGTGGCTCACAGCCATCTGTAATGGTATCCGATGACCTCTTCTGGTGCTTCTGAAGATAGCTACAGTGTACTCATAAATAAAAATTAATAAAAATATTTTAAAAGTACACTTATTTATTATATGTGTAATATATATATGTGACACACGTGATAGCTCAAATGTGGAGGACAGTTTTGGGGAGTTGGTTCCCCCCTTCCACTGTGTGGGTCCTTGGGGCTATCTGAACTCATACCTAATTTATTGCAATCTCTGTGCTCCCTCCTGCTCCCTCCTCCATTCTCATTTTCCTCCCCTGCAGCCCTATTTTAGCACAATCTTCCTAGAGGAGTTAGGAAATTATTAAGTTTCAGTATGTTTTTTTTTGATAGTGTCTTCCTATGTTGGCCTAGAACTCACTATATAGACCAGGCTAGTTTTGAGCTCACAGCTATTGACCCATCTCTGCCTCGTGCATGCTGGGATTGAAGGGTGTACCACCATGCCCGATGTGCTTCATTTTGTTCGGAGCTCAGTGGCTTAGTTGGCATCAGTGTCACCATGTTGGACTTTCAGATCCGAGAAGCTGACGTTTGCCCACTAGTAATTTTTTTTTGAGACAGGGTTTCTCTGTGTAGGCCTGGCTGTTCTGGAACTCACTCTCTGAACCAGGCTGGCCTTGAACTCACAGAACTCTGCCTGCCCCTGTTCTTATGCTAGAATTAATGGGTTGAGCCACCACCACCCTGCTGTCCGTTACTATTGACTATGCTCAGAAATTACTTGGCTCTCACCAGTAGTTCCCTTCATGCCTGACTTGCTTTTTTATTATTGTTCTGTCTTGAGTTGTAGTTATTTAGAAAGACATCTTTTTAATTGTATAACATCAGCACTGGTAATACTGAGTCCTGTGTCTTTGGTTGTTTTTGAGACAGGGTTTAATTAGGCAACTCGGACCTCCAAGTTAAGTATAGATAGGGCTGGCCTTTAACTCTTGATCCTCCTGCCTCCACCTCTCAAGTGAAAGTGGTGTTACTGCACACCCTGCTTCTACTGGGAAATTTTTTTATAGTGAGGTTTATTTTATTTCTTAAGATTTGGTGTGTATAGGTGTATGGCTGCATACCATGTGCATGCAGCACCTAAGGAAGCCAAAAGAAGGCCATATACCCTGGGCCTGGAATTACAGATGTTGTGAATCACCATGTGGGAGCTGGGAATTGAACCTGGATCCTCTGGAAGAGCACCCAATGTTTTTATCCACATAGCCATCTCTCCAGCCCCTTTCCTAGGAAATTAGAATTTTTTTTAGGGGAAAGCCAGCAAAGTTTGATGGAGGAGTAACAGTTCTTGTAGCTGGGGTACTACAAAAGACAGGCTGCCCTTTAAAATGTTTTGATTTTAGGGACATGAGATGGTGCTGGGGATAAGAGGTTCAGGAGACCTGATGCCCTCTTCCGTCTATCATGGGCACTACATATATGTGGGCACTGACATGCATGCATGCCAGATACCCAAACACATAAAACAGCAAAAGATGTATTTTTAATCACATGTGTGTATATGTGTGTGTGCACATGAGTGTAACTGCCCACAGAAACTGGAGACATTGAATCTAGTGGAATTGGAGTTACAGACATTGTGCTGAGCCATCTCTCCAGCCCCGGGCTGCCCTTTTTAAATAAAAAAAAAAAAGTTTAAAAATTTATTAGGTATTTGTGCACTCATGTAGTAGTCAAACACAATTTTCTTTTTTTAAACACAGCTATTTTAAGATTTATTTATGAGTACACTGTAGCTGTCTTCAAACACACCAGTAGAGGGCATCGGATCCTATTACAGATGGTTGTAAGCCACCATGTGGTTGCTGGGAATTGAACTCGGGACCTTTGGAAGAACAGTCAGTGCTCTTAACCACTGAGCCATCTTACCAGCCCCTTGGTTTTTTGTTTGTTTGTTTGTTTGAGACAGGGTTTCTTTGTGTAGCCCTGGCTGTTCTGGAACTTGCTCTGTAGACCAGGCTGAGCTTGAATCCAGAGATGGGACTGCCTCTCTACTGACAGAGGACACCTTACAGTCCAGAGAACAGCGCTTGGGAGTGGTTCTGTCTATTCACTGTGGTTTCTTAAGATTGAACTTTCACAATATTTACATATATATTTAACATATATAAAAATATATATATATAATGTATCTTTAGAGCTGGAGAGATGGCTCACAGTTAAGAGCACTGACTGCTCTTCCAGAGATCCTGAGTTCAATTCCCAGAAACCACATGGTGGCTCACAACTACCTATAATGGAATCCGATGTCCTCTTTTGGTGTGTCTGAAGAAAGCAATGGTGTACTCATAAACATAAAATAAGTAAATCTTTAAGCTGTATCTTTATATACTTATGCTCACATAACATGTATTCTATGACATATAACATGTTATAAAATACATATTTATATGTAAATATAATAACAAAGTCAAAGGTTGGGCAATGTGCTGTATGGACAATCTAATGTGCATTTAAAAAGGTCTGATATCCAGGCTACAAGGACCATGGACAGTGAGTGAGCTGGAGCTCAGAGATGATTGACTTGAAAATCGTTAGTCTCTGTAAAGTTGTCTTCTACCCGTGTGACCTGGGTCTCACAGCAGTTAAGCTGGGGTTGGGGTGGAAAGGGGAGAACCCAGGCCATGGCTCTGAAAAAGCACTCAGTGATGGAAGTGGGAGATGTTCTGACAGAAAGGTGGAGGGTCCTGGGGTGAGAAGAGAAGCAGAGGTTGGATCCTGGATGTAATGTCAGGGGATCACAGACCAGTTCAGTGGGAAGCCACAGTCCCAGCACGGCCCTCTTTGGACTCACTGCCATGAGTGGTGTTCGCCTTTCCACCCTGGCTCCTATCCTGCAAATCACAGGCTCTCCATAGAACTTCCTTTAACCTCCTCCATAATCCTTTTTTGCCAGCCCAGGTTGAAGTTAGAGACAAGCAAGGAAATGGAATCACAATAGGAATTTTCATTTCATTTTTGTGTTGTTTGGTGGTGGCAGAGGCCAGAGAGGGTACTGACCCCCTGGAGCTGGACTTGGAGATGGTGTGAGCACCTGCAGTGAGTGCTGGGACCCACTTTTACCCTCTGGAAAGCAGCAAGTGTTCTCACCCCTCGGCCCCTTGATGCATTTGTTTACTGTTTTCTCACCACATCCCTTTGTTTATCCCTGGCAGACCCTCCTCTGGCTGTGCCCAGGTGTTGTCTCACCCTGGGCACACACCAGTCACCAGCTTGGCTTGGGCCCCCAATGGGGGGTGGCTGCTCTCAGCCTCACCTGTAGATGCTGTTATTCTGGTGAGTTGGTCCCTACCCCTCAGACAAGAGCCTTCCTCA
>BTHU01000018.1:68837655-69025155 GCA_036184795.1 Tokudaia tokunoshimensis | reverse complement strand
CAGGACCATCTATCCCTGCCCCCGAGGCCACTTCCCAGGTCTACCTTGAATCTCTGTGCCAGGGCCTCCTCTACCAAGGCCCGTGCTGGCAGCCAGCTGTGCTGGTAGAAATTTAGTCTTTGCAGAAACTCCTCTTGCACCAGGTCCATTGCACGCCTGAACCCTGCCTGGGAAGGGTTGGAATGACAGGACGGTTAGACACACTGGCTCAAATTTTACTTCACAGCACTTGGAAGATCAGCTGTTCTTTCTTGTCATCTGAAGTTCTGTGACTTAGGCTCACCTCAGTGTCTTGGTTGGGCTGGTTCCAGGTGGGATTCAGTCGAGCAACCCGAGCACTCAGTGTAGTGGTCAGTGCATACCGAGGCTCCCCCTCCGCCCACTGAGAGATCCCATTGTCCACCGCATCCACCTCTTCCACAAAGTTCTCATACATCTAAAGCAGTAGCAGGGGAGAGGCACTTGAGGCTTAACAGTATGTAAACACACACTACCCCACAACAGCCCTCAGTGTTTGACCAGATGGGAGAGGACGAACTAGGGAAGGCAGCAGCTTAGTGTTGGGCCTGGAATTTAGTCACCTGCCTTCTAATGCTGTCCCACCAGCATCCAAGGCCCCAGGCAGCATGTGTGTGGAGGAGCTGCTGGCTTTTTTTCCACTAAATAAATTTTTAACCAGTGTAGTGGCACACACCTTTAATCACAGAAGGCGGCAGATCTGTGGGTTCAAGGCCAGCCTGGTTTACATAGTGAGTTCCAGGACAGCCAGAGATACATAATAATTTGTCTATTAAAAAAAATTAATATATTTATGTGTAAGGGTGTCTTGCTTGCATGCATGCCTATATACAGTGTATATGTGTGGTGCCAGTGGAGGCCAGAAGAGGGCATCAGATCTCCTGGAACTGGAGTCACAGATGTTTCCACAGTACCATGTGGATGATAGGAATTCTGTCCACCTATGTCCTTAACCTCCAGTCTGGCTACTAACTTTTATTTTTAATATTTATTATTATATCTAAGTAGCTGACTTCAGATGCACCAGAAGAGGGTGTCAGATCTCATTATGGATGGTTGTGAGCCACCATGTGGTTGCTGGGAATTGAACTCAGGACCTTTGGAAGAGCAGTCAGTGCTCTTAACCACTGAGCCATCTCTCCAGCCCGGCTACTATCTTTTTTTTTTTTTTTTTTTGTGGTTTTTCGAGACAGGGTTTCTCTGTGTAGCCTTGGCTGTCCTGGAACTCACTCTGTAGACCAGGCTGGCCTCGAACTCAGAAATCCTCCTGCCTCTGCCTCCCAAGTGCTGGGATTAAAGGTGTGCGCCACCACCGCCCGGCTTGGCTACTATCTTTTGAACAAGGATTTCAGTTCCTAGATAGGCTTGTGGGAATAGACTCCTGTGCTGAGGAGGGAAGAGTAGGTGGGCCGCTTAGACTGCACAGCAAATTAATGAGGCAGTAGATTGTCTGACCAAATACAGTTAAGTGGGAAAGTGTCTGACAGACACCAAGAGCTGAGATATGGGGCCTTGAGATGGAGCTCATAATAACATATGGTAATATGTAAGCTGTAGCTGCAACATCTGATCCTGAAGAAAAAGTATGATAATGCCTCCTATTCTAGAGCAGGACCAGTATGAGAAGATGAGACACCGCTCTATAAAACAGGCCTCCATCAGTAACAGGATGTGTAAAAAGCACTAACTTCAGGGAGCACTGTAAAAGGAAGTCCTCCCTGCACAGCACCTCTTGGTCTACACCAAGGCCTTGAGCTCACTTAAAACTGGCTTACTCAGCTACTTAGAAAACCCATCAGAGTGGAAATGGGAAGTGACCTCAGGTCTTGGTCCACTCACATCTTCCCCTGCAGTACAATCAAATGGGAGCAGATGCTGGAGAGCTACGCCCATCACCTGAGCTGCTGCATGCGTCAGTGCAGGGATCCAGGTACATCGTGCTTCTTCTGAGCTGTGTACTTAGATCCTCCTGAGCCTCTCAAGTGGGCTCCGCCACACCAGCAGCACAGGTTTTCTTGACGTATGTCAAGACAGGAAGACGCTTTCAAAGCCCTTGCCCAGAACGATGTGGTACTGTTACTCGCACAGTTCTAACAACATAAGGCACAACCTATCTCAAAATAACAAAGTACGAAGACCCCTTTCCTATAAATTAAAGCCCAGTCCTCACTGCCCACTCCAGAATAGATGCAGCCTGGAAGGAACAAAGAACACGCCTGCTGTGGGGAGTGACAGAGGATGGCCCCCATAGTCATCAGGGAGTGGTGGAGCTACTTGAGAGAATTAGGTGTGGCTTTGTTGGAGGAAGTGTGTCACCAGGGGTGGGCTTTGAGGTTTCAAAAGACCAGGCCGGGCCCAGGTGACTTTGTTCTCCTGCTGCCTGCCAATCCATATGTAGAAGTTCTTCAGCACCCTGTCTGCCTGTGTGCCGCCATGCTCCCCACTATGGCGACGGCAGATGTTTTAAACCTCGGAAACCGTGAGCCAGTCCCAGTCAAATGCTTTCCTTTTTTTTTTGTAAGAGCTGCTGTGGTCATGGTGTCTCTTCACAGCAATAGGACAGTGATTAGGACTGTCCCCTACAGGCCAGTGACTGACCCAGAGGCTTAGTTCAGGGCTCCAGCAGTGCCATTCCTAGCCAGCCCAGTGGGAATGCACGGATGGAACATCTCGTCCTCAGGCCCCTACCTTGTCGTAGATGGTATCCACCACGCTGTCCTCTTCACTAGTGCACAGCAACTCGGCCAGGAGCTTATGCCCGAAGTGCAAATAGACAAGTCCCGCACTGCTCAACTTGGTCTGCCATGGCTTCCCAGGGCACAGGGAACTCATGGTTTCTGTAAAAGTCCTGAGGAGTAGAGGGAGGGGCTGAGGTTGGTCCATGAGACTAGTCTGGATGTACAAGTTTACATGTGGAGACCTGGGTATCAGCGGGATGGGGAGACGAGAAACCACTTGAGAAGATGTGTTTGCTCTGGCGCCAACATAGGCCTTGACTGAAAGCTTCTACTCCAGCATTCCCGTGACAACGGTTCGCCTCATCACTGTTTGTCAGGTTTTGTGTTTTGAAGATTATGGAGAAGTCAAAGGTCTGTCCTTTCATCCGTGGGAGGGGGACAAAGGACAGAGCAACTGTAGCTGTCATTGCCTGTGGTTCCCAAGGACCTGATCTCCAGATTTCAAGTTCTTTATGTAAAATGGGGCAGTGTTTGTCTGTAAACTACACACATCCCCCTGTTTTTGGAGACAGGGTTTCTCTGTGTAGCCCTGGCTGTCTTGGAAATCACTCTGTAGACCAGGCTGGCCTCGAACTCAAAACATCTACCTGCTTTGGCTCTCAAGGACTGGGGTTAAAGGTCAGAATATCATACTTGGCTACATTTCTTTTTCCTTGATTGGAATGGGTTTTACGTGATCAGGTTAGGCTAATAGATGAAGATGATGACCTTTAAGTCACGACTCTCCTGTCCTGCCTTGGGAGGTGCTGGAGTTACAGGCGTGCACCATGCACCTTGCAGCTCCTCCTGCATCTCTTAGATCAGCTCTAAATTACTGACAATGCCTAACAGCTTGCAGATGTCAGGCAAGTAGCTGTCGTACTTAGAGGACAAGAAAAGACCATCACATTCCATACAGATGGTATTTACTTACGTATTTACTTTAAAAAGAACAAAAAGAAGCCAGGCATGGTAGTTTACACCTTTAATTCCAGCACTCGGGAGGCAGAAACAGACAAATCTCTGTGAGTTTGAGGCCAGCCTGGACTACAGAGGGACTCTCCAGAAGTGTGGCTTTCCAAGAAAGCCAGTGCGATAGAGAAACCATGTCTCAAAAAACAAAACAAAGGCCAGGTAGTGGTGGCGCACGCCTTTAATCCCAGCTCTTGGGAGGCAGAGGCAGGAGGATAGGAGGATTTCTGAGTTCGGGGCCAGCCTAGTCTACAGAGTGAGTTCCAGGACAGCCAAGGAAGGCTATACAGAGAAACTCTGACTCAAAAAAAACAAACCAAACCAAGCAAAAAAGAGAAGAGAATAAATTTTCCTAAATAGGAAGGTGGAGTTGTGAGATTTTGGATGTAGGAAAAGTGAAGAAACACATACAAAAAAACACTTATCTTTTAGGAAAGGTGGGGACACTCCGAAGCCTGAGTGTGTCTGAGGTGAGGGATGATGGTGCAATGGTGATCATATAACATGTAACAGCAATGGTGATTACATAACATGTAACAGCCCATTTTCATGTCTGTAGCTGTAATAAAACACCTGACAATAATCAACTTTGGGGGCAAAAAAGGTTTATTGTGGCTCACAACATCAGACTGCGGTCTATCACAGAAGGGAAGGTGGGAGAAACTTAGAATATCGAGTCACATCTCACCCAGACAAGAGCAGAGAGACAACGCGAGCATGCATGCTGCTAGCGCTTGGCCATCTTCCTCCGCTCACACAGCTGGCTGGGCCTTACCACATCAATCAAGGCAATCAGCCCCCACAAACACAGCCAACCACTTCTGAAGAGTCCCTCAACGAACCAATTCCCAGGTGATTCTAGAATCTAAATTGTATCAAGTTGATGATGACAATTAATTAAGATTAACCATCACAGTGCTGGAGATGAATAAAAGAGTGGAATACTCTTGCGGAGGAGGCAGGTTCAATTCCTGCATCCACGCGATGTCTCATGACTTCTTTAACTCCAATTCCAGGGGATCCTGATCTCTGTGGACACCAATGCACTTGGTGCACAGATGTGAATGCAGACAAGACACCCCCTACTCTTAAAGTAAAATAAACAGCAAAAGGCCACCGCAGTAGATTGTCCTTGATCTAGAAGGATCCAGCAGCCTGTGGCAATGACAAGTGAATGGAAAAATGCGGGTGTGAAAAAAAAGTCATGGCAGGAGGGACCTGAGGAAGGCTCCAGACCAAGGAGCAGGCCTGAAGCAAGCTTTAATTCCCAGAGCGATAAATTGCTTGGTTTCACCGATGAGGCAGTGGCCTTTGCTGTTACGGATTTGGACAGTGTGTGGCAGGATTGGAGCAAAAGTCAGAGAACACACCGCGAGTCTGTGAACTCACCTCTGGTGATGGTCATAACGGTGTCTCCGAGGGTTGTACTCGCCGCCCACATCCACCACGATGTCACACGAAGCCAGTTTTTCAGGATCCCGAGTCCGCACAATCTCTGCGTCCTGCAGACACAGAAGAAGGGGCTGTCAGGCAGGAGTCAGAGGTTTAAGGTTGGGTTTCCAGGGCATGTCTCGGGGAGGGTGGTGCTCAGGCTTCGGCAGCATCAGAGGGGACCGGGTTAGATTCGCGGGTCCATACCCTGTACTCGGGCAGGAGGCGGAGCAACGCGCAAGCCAGAGCCTCGTCGCAGTGGAAGGTGCCGTTGTGCGTCCCGATTCGGGGCGGAGCCATGAGGTTGTTGCGAGGTCTTTTAGCGGGCGGATCGGGCTCTGAGCCAAGCATGCGGTGCTGGTCTTGGAGAACTGACCGGAGCGGCAAAAGTGTTAAGATACCACGCAGGAATCGTCTACCCATATGGTTCCCTCCAAGGGAGGGTCGACCCGGAAGAGGAAGTGTCAGGTACAGCTTCACTTCCGCCTGCCATTCGTCCCCAAGGCAACAGGAAAAAAAAAAAACAAAAAAACCCAACTGCGCGCTACTTAAGGCAAGCCTTCTTACAGGTCCTCAAACCGCTGGTTGGAAGCTCTAAAAGGCAGTGTGGCTAGTCCAGTATGGGGGCTCTGGGCACTCCCAGTTCACCACCGGTCCCTTGTTTAATGCAAGAAAAGAACACCATTTGCACAGCTGGCACATTTATTAACATTAAACACAAGACCCTCTCTTCCCAGACACTTTCCCAGGAGGCCATTGCCTGAAAAAGTCCCAGGCCCCTTGAAAAAGGGTCCGGTCCTTTCTGCTTCATTTCTGCAACACATTCTCACGCCTTGGCAGTAGCTTGCGTTGCCCCCAGGGCTGTGAGCTGCTGAATCTTCTGGCTCATCATTTCCATGACAGCTACAAGAAAAGAAGGAGCAGTCACATCCTAGTGAGAACACGTTGGAGAACCCAAGGCTAAGGAACACCCACAGTTAAATTGTGGGGGACACAAACAAACTGAGTTAGAGTCTACACCATCGACAGTATGCTAACCACTGGAATGTAAAAACAAACAACACAATGCTAGCCATTACCAGAAAAGACTGTCATATGAGGGCTGACGATATACAACTCGGGAGGTCACATTCAATCTTCCACACCACTTAAAAAACAAATCAGGAGGCTGAGCCAGGTAGATTACCTTGACTTCAAGGCCTGTACTGGCCACAGATTTAGTCTATTTTCTATTCCATACTCTATAGAATGAGGTTCTGTCTCGAAATAAAAATAAGCCCCTCACCCTGCTTTAAAATCAAGATCTAAAAAAAAAAAAAAAGAAAGAAAGAAAAAAGATGCTCCCAGAGCAGCTCCGTCCCCTCCCCAGATTGAGTGAGTTAGCCCGAACTGCATCTACACTGTCTTTTTGAAGTTCCTGGTGGGGCTAGTGTTTATTCAGCAGATTCCTATGAATTTATAGTCATTTTATCCTAATTAGCAGATTTCTTCCTTCCCAATCACTCAAACCCTTACAGACCTCCTATCACTTTCAGAATCTAGATAATGACAAGTCTGACATCAAAGAGAAACAGAAACATTTTTGCTGTTGCTTGTTTTGAGACAGGGTCTCTTTACATAGTCCTGGCTGGCCTCAAACTCACAGAGATCTGCCTGTCTCTGCCTCCCAATTGCTTGGTAACAGGTTTGCACCAGCACGTCCCACAGAGACATGGTTTTAACCTGGACATGTCCTCAAGTTTCATGTTACAATCCACATTCTTCCTTCATATCTGTGTGGGGTGTGGGCATGTGTGTCCACCACTAGGCATATGTGTGGAGGAGACTAAAGGAGAACATGGGGTATCTTATTGTGCTGTCATTCTCTGCCTATCCCTTGAGACCGGGTCTTCATTGAGCCTCACCAATTCAACTAGGCTGGCCAGCCAGTGAACTCCTAGGATCTATTTGTCTCTGTTCCACCAGCACTGGGGTTACAAGTACTTGGGCCATGTCCAACTTTTACGTGGGTGCTGAAGATCTGAGCTCAATATTTATGGCTTATGGTTATGCAGCAAGTCCACTAAGCCATCTCCCCAGCCAGCCCTTGGTTGTTCTTTTAAATGTTAATATTTAGTTTATGGTGTGTGGTGTGTGTGTATGTGTGTACATGTACATACCATGTCATTGCAGGAGCTACAGAAGACATAGCTCCTGGTCCTGGAGTTATAGGTGGTCGTGAACTGTCTTGTGTCTTCTGCAAGCACATTAAATGCTAGTAACTGCTGAACCTCTTCTCTAGCCTCTGTTGTTTTTTTGAGACATGATCTTGGTATTTACCCTAGTCTGGCCTTCCGAGTACTGAAATTACAGGTGTGCCCCACCACATACAGATGGATTACTCATTTAAATGGAGATAGTATGGTACAGCAACTATATATGTGCACACATATATGTATGCAAACATAAAAATACTCTTTAGCTAGTACCCTTACCACTGAGCTGTATGTCCCCTGGCCTAACTCAACTATATCTATTTGGGGGTAGGGACAAGCGTCTCATGCAGCCCGCACTGGCCTTGGACTGGCTATGTAGTAAGGGCCATCCCTCAGCTTCTACCTCCTAAATGATGGGATTGAAGCCTGTGCCACAAATCCTGGCTGTTGTTTTCTTCTGAGACAGCGTCTTGCTATGCAGTCCTGGAATTCACAGCAATCCTCCGGCTTTAACCTCCTCAGTCTTGGGATTACAGGTATATACCACCATGCCTTTATGCAATTAATGTTCTTTACCATGGAGGTAGAAAGCGTCAGGTGTTCCCTGGAGGCTTGTGAAATGGCTTAACAGCTAAATGCATTTGCCACACAAGCCTGATGACAGTTTAATCTATAGGACCCAGAGTGGAAGGAGAAAAACTCTGAAATTTTTCTTCCGACCTTCCCATGTATACCACAGCACTTCTATGGCCCTTGTTTGTCTGATATTTTCTGTCTGTCTGTCTGTCTCTGACAGATAAGGGCAATTTTACAAAAGAGGTGTCCTGGGCAGAACTTACCCTGCTTCATGGCATGCTTCTCCTGCAGTGCTGGCTGGATTTTCTCCATCTGTTTGGTAAGAAAGTCTATCTTCCTTTTGAAGAAGTCCTTGGCATCGTCAGCTGTCTGCGAGAGCAGAGGTGAATGAAGACTAATGAGAGACCCTGTCCTACACGACACCTCTTCCCTTTAGCTCCCATCTCCTCCCAAGAGGACAGCCACACCCTTTTCCCTGCTCACCTCCTCAGAGGACATCTACACCCTTCTCCCCACTCACCTTCTCCACATAGTAGCCAGTTCCCACATCAATAAGCACATGTTCCACATCATGTAGCTTCCCGGGGACATACATCTGAGAGGGCAGGGTTAAGGAAAACTGGCCCAGCGTGATGCATGGTTTTGTCAGCCAGAGTACTAACCCCAAAGTGTCCTTTTCTAAAACGCTGCAGCTGGGAGAACCAAGTGACTGGAAGCCTTAACAGTCACTGTAAATGGAGAGAGACAAGAGTTGGTTCCTTGGGAAGACGACAAGAAGCTGGAACACTTTCTTGTCCTGATCCTATCTCTCATCCTTAAAGGAGTTCCTTAGTTTTCCACATTAGTCTTTCCAGAAGGAATGAATCAGATACTTAGGATTCTTTCCTAAGGTTCAGGTTCTAGAATAGTATGAGTGAAAAGCCAGCCTCACCCCTTACTTCCCCTGAACCATGAATCCTAATGGATTATTACCAATTTTTATTTAATTTAATTTAATTTTATTTTTTTCAGATTTGTGGTGGTTTGAAAATGCTTGACCCACAGAGTGGTACTATTAGGAGTTATATAGCTTTTTTGGAGGATGTGTGGCACTGTTGGCGTGGGCTTTGAGACCCTCCTCCTTGCTACCTGGGAGTTGGTCTCTTCTTCTAGCTGCCAACTGGATCAAGATGTAGACCTCTCAGCTCCTTCTACAACACCATGTCTCCCTGGATGCTCCCATGCTTCCTGCCATGATAACAGTGGACTAAACCTGTGAATCTGTAAACTAGCACCAATGAAATGTTTGCCTTTAAAAGAGTTGCCTTGGTCATGGTGTCTGTTCACAGTAATGAAACCCTAAGACAAAACTGTATGAATGTATATGCATCATGTGCATGCCTGGTCCCTGCAGAAGTTGGAAAAGACGGCTGGATTCCCTTGCATTGGAGTGCAGATGCTAGGAAGCAAAGCAGGTTCTCAACGAGAGCAAGTGCTCTTAACTGCTGAGCCATCTCTCTAGTTTCAGATTATTACTACTTTTAAAATTACACTTATTTGTTCTGTGTATATGTTTTCACAAGTGTGCATACCATGGAGCACGGAGGTCAGAGGACAACTTCTGGGACTTGGTTTTCTCCTTCCACCATGTTGGTATCAGAGACTGAACTCAGGTTGTATGTGTGTTTATGCCCTCAGCATCACCTTGTTGGCTCCACTGTTACTTAAAATAGTCTTCACCACTTTGCTATTCTTAGGTTTCTCTTTAGACTGTCATTTCGTCGTGGAAGTGACAACAGGCCATTTCAACAGGCGGAAACAATCTCTGTTTCTGAGTGAAAGCAGTTTAGAGATGAGCGGCAATTAAGCTGAAACTGAAAAATGAGACAAGTTCCCAATTTCAATATCCTAACATTTTTTTCTACTGCCTTAGCCGAACGCCAGTTTTATCTACTAACATCTCTAAACAACAGAAAGAAACACCACATTTCAATTCTTCACTGAACTCTTATACAAAGTATTACATGGACACTGGCCCAAGGTTAGACAAGAGAGCTGCGTAGAACTGTTCTTGAAATCATTGGGTGACTAATAAAAACTCTCTCCGCTTTGGATAAAGACTGTGGAAGAATGTAAGGTAGCATTTCCCGTGGAAAGGATACAGAACTCGTCAGTGGGACCAGTAATTCTTTTCCTGTGAAAGTAATGAAGACAAACAGCTGGGGAAGGCTAGCCGCTCCCACGTGAAGACGTTAAGGGTGGGTTCAGTGTCCAAAGACAGTGAAAAGAACACAGCAACTGAGGAATGTCTTGTACGTTTTAGTTTTCCGTAGGCAACATGCGGGGGGTCCTGTGGCTATACACACTACGGAACGGATGGTTTTCTCTAACGAAAACTGGACTAGGAAAAAGCGACAGAGAAGCCCCGGGTGCCCCTCACCCGCCTAGCCCATACCCTCGTTGTTCTTGTTCAGCACGTTCAGACAGTCCTTGGCTTCCACATACTTGGTCTGTACCACCTTGAGCTGAGCAATGGACGTGGACAAAAACTCCACTTCCTACAGAAGCCGCGGGAAGAAGGGTCAGCTCGAGAACCGAGAAAGCAGGGTTCGGACAGAGGGGGCGGGACCTGGGACCGGATAGGGGTTTCCCTGGGAAAGGAAGCTTCCCCCACCGGGAGGGCACTCGGTAAGGATGTGAAGCGCGAGGAAGGTGCTGGGACAGGTCCTCACCTGGTCTAGCTGGTTCTTGAGCATTTCCAGTTGTGGCAGATTCAGCTCCGTGATGTTAATCGACTGCGCCATGTTGGGAAGGAGGACGGCCGAAGAGGAAGCCGCCTAGGCGAGTGACGCTCTAGCTTCCCTCTGCGTTATCTCCGTGGTGCCGCCAGGGGATACGCTCTGCGCCCGTCGTCTCTATGATCCTGCTATTCGGACAGGCTATACGGATCTCAAACTTAGAGAACACAAGTTTTTCTTTTTGCAGAGTACACTAAAGCTAGCACGATTAGTTAGCAAACACGGCTTAGACCCTCCAGGAACTCGAAACTCTTGACTCACGACACAACCACAAGATTGTAAAGTGGTATACGCTACTGCGCGTTGTTGGGACAAGCCGGTAACAGGTCAGCAGCGAAGCCTGTGTTCAGACAGTACCACTAAGGTGCTTTAAAGGATAAAGTGGAAGTGCCAAAAAGGAGCAACTGTCAACGTTTTATTTATTTATTTATTTTGTCTCAATATATGGAGGCAAACCAAACCTAGGTCCTCTGAAAGAGCAGCCCAGTGCTCTTAACAGCTGAGCATCTGTCTAGCCCCACCATAATTGTTACTGTGTGGGATATGAAGGGTATATGTGCTTCCCAGCAACTTTTAACAGTTTAGTTGGAGCGACAAACCATATGTGAGTAGCAAAACCTATCGAATCTGCTGCTGCCATTGCTAAAGTGTAGCAGCCTTGGTGGGAAGAGCAATGGTTTCTAAAATCATCCATGAGAGACAATGGCTATGGAAGAATTAAAAACATCAGCATAAGCCGGGCGGTGGTGGCGCACGCCTTTAATCCCAGCACTTGGGAGGCAGAGGCAGGAGGATTTCTGAGTTCGAGGCCAGCCTGGTCTACAGAGTGAGTTCCAGGACAGCCAGGGCTACACAGAGAAACCCTGTCTCGAAAAAACAAAAACAAAACAAAACAAAAAAAAAAATCAGCATAGCCCTATCACTGCCTTTCCTTTCTCCGGTGTGAACACTTTGCTTTTTTTTTTTTTTTTTTTTTTTTAACTGACAGGGTATTATTTTGTAGCACTGGCTAGCCTGAAACATAACAGTAAAGACTCAGCTATCTGAGCCGGGCGGTGGTGGCGCACGCCTTTAATCCCAGTACTTAGGAGGCAGAGGCAGGAGGATTTCTGAGTTCGAGGCCAGCCTGGTCTATAAAGGCTACATAGAGGAAACCCTGTCTCGGAAAAAAAAAAAAAAGACTCAGCTATCTGGAGAAATGGCTCACCAGTTAAGAGCACTGACTGCTCTTCCGAAGGTCCTGAGTTCAAATCCCAGCAACCACATGGTGGTTCACAACCATCTGTAATGAAATCTGATGCCCTCTTCTGGTGTGTCTAAAGACAGCTACAGTGTACTTATATATAATAAATAAATTTTTAAAAAGAAAATGTCTTTCTCAAAAACAAACAAACAAAACCACCACCACAACAAAAAAAAAAAAAAAACCACTCAGCTGGCCTTGAGGTCATAGGGATTTGTTTACCTCTCACTCTGAACATGTTTTTGTTTTTGGAGTCAGGGTTTCTCTGTGTAGCCCTGGCTATTCTAGAATTTGCTAAGTAGACTAGGCTGGCCCTCTGCCTCTCAATGGCTGGGATTACCACAGGCCACTTTCAGTATTTTGATGGCCCTCTATTCAGCTTCATCACCCAAGCCCCAGCCGCACCAAACTCTGTCCTGCGGTTTAGTCTTTCTTCCCAAAGCTCACAAACTCCGAACCCCATGGAGCTCTTCCAATCTGCTTACATTCACAGAGCAGGAATGAGGAGAGGAGCTTGAACTCTCACAAACTGAGGCTTGGTATATCTTTATTAAGGTCACATTAAATATTTCATACAAAACACCAGGGAAAATCACTTTAAAAATTCTAAATAATCAAAACCAAGTCTGGAGGTAGACAGTCATACAGCTTCTACCATAGATAAGACAGCTTCAGGGTGTTTGTAGAGAGACAGGTAGGCCGTAGGCTACAGGTGCAGCACCAATAAGATACTTGAGTCGAGGGGCCTGGCGGGCTTGGCTGGCATAGTGGAGAAGGGGAGCCCCTGGGCCTGCTCCCAGCCAGCCCTGCAGCAAAGCCTCTGTGTATCGGTCAATGTCACGGTCAGTCACATCCCAGAGATTACCTAGAAACAAGGGACTTGGAAGAAAGAATGAAGAAATACAAAGTAAGGGCTCTGTAACAAGAAACGCTGGAAAATGTTGGCTGGTGGTAAGTGAGAAGGGCGGCCTGAGCAATGAGGAACTCCCTCGGCTTATGGTCCCTGGGGAGCCTGGGCGGGGAGGAAAGCTGGGTATGTGTGTGTGAGAAATTCAGGGTTCAGACCTGGGAAAGAACCTGAGAACATGGGGCCAGAGTTTTAATGCCCCAAGGGCAGGTCTCATCCTTTGGCCTTACCAGCCAGCCATGATGTACTTGAGCACGATACCAGCTCCCTCCAGGTTTCCATGCACTGCGAGGGCTGCACTGCTACAGCCGAACAGTAGGGCCACTGCCCGGCAGCTCAGCCGCAGGATGGCCTGCCCATCAAGGAAGCGGGCACCGGCTCCGTGCCCTGCATAGCTAAGGCAGAAGGAAGTGAGACAGCACTGAATACCTGCTTCCAGGGGCTCTAAAATGCCCAGTCAACCATAAAGAATGGTTCCCTCCCAACTCCCCTTCCCCAAACACTCACATGTATAAATCACGCTCAGTCAGGGCAGCCTGCACCTGCTCGAGGCTGGGCACCTCCCCAATCACTCCTTTCCATCCGGCTTCACTGCAGAAAGAAGCTGGTGAATCAACACAGAGCAGACAACCATGGAGGACAGGGAGCAGCAGACAGAAATGAGATGCAACTACTGACTCTGGGGAAAAAGTACACACATGCGGCCCCTGCATGCCTGCCCTTCCCCACCCTACTTCATGCCTTCATCACCCGACCTGCTAAAACTGGCTCGAAATCTCTCCTCTGTGCTCGACAGGTTACTGTGAGGGTTTAGCACATAGAAGGCATTCCGTGGATCAACACCTTGGTTCAGCACTGATGAGGCCCCAGCCTGAGGGGGAAGCATTGACAATTAGGTTCTTGGTCACTCCAGGAAGCCCAGCCCCAGCATACTCTGAGCCCCTTCCATAACCAACCCATTGTCCCACCCCGCCTTCTTTCCTTAGGCTTTACCCAACAGCCAATCATCCAGACCCGTGTCCAGCTCCCCACCTCTTTAGTGACTATGTAGCTGAGCAGGAAGCGGAAGGAAGGCAGCCGAGTGATGGGCAGGGCTCGGAGGCTGGGCATGCTTTCCCACGGCAGCTTCTGCAGGTCCTGGAAGAAAGCCTTCCACAGTCACTGTCAACAGCCACATGACCCAAATGTCTGAAGGGGCCCGGGGAAGACCTCATGCTCATTTCCCTCTGGACACTCACTGTTCGGTGCCCTAAGCTCTTTACCTTGTCTAACACCAACACAAGATGCTGACTTTGCGGGGCTGCCTGGCTCTGTACCCGTCCTACTGCCTCGCTCAGGAGCACTTGGGCTCGATCGGGCTGGGCTGGACACAGCCCACATGCCAAGGTCTGAACATCCTGGCTGGTGAGGATTCTGGCCCCACTGAGAATGACCTAAAAGAGAACAGTGGTTAGTGGGTATGGGTGCCATACTCCACCACTATGGCTGGCGCAACAGAACTATTTCCCGCTTCATTTCCTGAACTCACTTTTAGGAGACTGGAGTCAGGATATTCCCAGCCACATTCCTGCAGCAGCTCTTGTAGTTGGGAGGCCTCCTGGGCCAGGCCAGGGTCAGCGCTGCACGGTAGCAGCAGCCCCCTCCAGCAGCCCAGCACATGCTCCTCTAGGGAGGTGATGAGTTCCTAGGGCAGGGACGGATCTTTCAGTTAGACAGAAAATGTCTTATAAATCAGGAAATTCTAGTAGTCTTAGATGTCTATAACGTCTTTTCCTTTTCTGATACACTCAAAGGTTGAAGACGTCACTGTTGTTGACAACGAGTCTACGGCCTCCAATCTGACTGTTTTTTGTTTTGTTTCTTTTCAGGTTTTTTTTTTTGAGATAGGGTCTGGGTATCCTAGAATTCACTATATAGACTAGGCTAGCCTCAAACTACAGGGCTCCTAGGCCTAAAAGTACGCCACACCTAGTCTTTTATTTTGAGAAAGGACCTCAGGCTAGAGCCCAGCCTGACCCTGACCTGGCAGCAATCCTCCTGTCTCATCTCCCAGGGCTGGGACTGCAGGCTTGTGTCACTGCACTCAGATCTTCAGTATTTATTTGCTGAAGTATAATTTTATAATTCCCAGGCTAGTCTCAAATTCCCTAGGTAGCCAAAAATGATTCTGAAGCTGGGCGGGCATGGCCGCAAACGCCTTTAATCCTGGGGAGGCAGATGCGGGCGGGGCTCTGAACTCAAGGGCAGACTGGTCTACAGAGTGAGTTCAGGACAGCAAGTACTACATAGAAAAACCCTGTCTCAAAACAAACAAAACACAAGAACCAAGACTCTGAACTTCTGGTCCTCCTGCTGCCATTTCCTGAGTGCTAGGGTTACTAGCTCGTATAACCACACATGATTTCTTGCTGTTCTGAGGATCGAACTAAAGACAGGGGTTCCTACATTCTAAGCTTATTATAAATTATACTCTTCCAGCTAAGCCATATTCCAGCTTTGTCATTCACAGAGGAGGAGGGAAGGTGGGAGGGAAGAGGGAGGGAGTGTACCCAAGGCCGGCCTCTGTCATCCTGCCTCTGCCTCCCAAGTGCTGGGATTAAAGGCGAGGGCTACCACACATCAGAGTTTCTTTAAGCATTCAATTGCCATGCCTCCTTTTAAGTCTGGTCCTCTTTTTTAAAAGTCCCCCTCATATGACGTTATTAACTTGTGTTATTTTGTATTTGAAGACAAGGTCTTACTTTGTGGCCTGGAACTCATGATAGCCCAGGTTGTCTTTGAATCTGAAATAATCCTCTTTTCCCCAGCCTCAGGAGTATTACTGGCATAAGCAACCATGCCCAGATCATAATTGTCATCTAACAAAGAAAGGGCCTGAAGTAGCTCCACACTGACCTGGACCTCTGCGCCCTACCCTCTCTGTGACAGGACTCAGCCTCTCACCCCAGGAGCACACACCTCCATCCTTTGGTCTAGTGCCAGCCGGCCCATCCACCATACTCGTTTCTCAGTACAGCTGCTGTTTTCTTTCTGGTCCTTCTGGATGGCATCAAACTCTTTCAGCACTGCGCTTAGCGGGAACTATGGGAGAGGAAGCGTGTATGAGGTTCGTCCTCCCTGGTGATCCTCACCTTTCCATCCCTTACCCACAGAATCTGGAACACCAATCCTTGGGACAGGAACCTTACCTTATTTTGGGCAGTGGGGATCTTCACAGTAATTGGGGGGTTGTCCTTTTCCAGACGGGTCAGTAAGAGAGTGTCGCTCAAAGTTCCAGGCTGGAGGGTGGCCAGGGCCACCACACACACAGTCACCCCTGCCACACAGAGAAGACACACCCAGAATCATGTAAACTTTCAGGAGGTACTTGCAGCCTTGTCTTCTACAGTGTGCCTCAAGCCATCTTCTAGAAGTCTTCCCTAGTCAATGGAGGTCCAGCTAAGATCTTTCTGCTAAAGCTCCCTAGGAACAGGCAAGCAGTACTTCTTGTGTCCCTCTCAGCAATGAACAAAGGTTTCCACCCAGAGTAAAACGCTCACACCATCCCTTGAGTCCAGACATTTTCACACACACCAAAGAAAGAACAATTCTGAATTGAGAGTGCGTCTGGTGTGAGAAACAAATGTTAATATAAAAAGGCATGGCTGAGGAGAGGTGGTGGTACACGCCTAAAACCTCAGCACCCGGAAGGTGGGCTACACACAAAGATCCAGTCTCAGAAAAAAGGAAAAGCTATGACAAAGAGCACAAGTCTAGTTAACCTAAGCAATATCTTAAGCTTATTCACTCAGTCCTTCAACTAAATGTACAAGATAGGAGATGTAGGCAGAAGCAGATACTATACCACTGGGGATCAGGGCCAGGCGCTCCTGGAAATTGTCCTTCTCTGCCTGGGGGAAGTTGCCAGATCCCGAAACCCTGAAGGAAAAGAGTCGCTGGATACGGGCCAGTGGGACACCTCCGGGTCTCTCCTTCAGGTCCAGCCCCTGCAGATGCTCTGCTAGTTCAGGTGACTCTTGCTGCTTCTGGGCCTTGCTGTAAGCAACACAAAAATGAGTCTGCCTCCTTCCAGGCAGTACGCCCCCTTTACCCCTGACAGATAGCAAGCCCCACCTGAGCTGTCGGTGCAAGTGGATGAGCAGCTGGTGACGGCAGGTGATGGAGACAGACTCAGCAACAAGGAACGCAGTGGCATAAGGATCCCGGTGACCCAGACACAAGGCTAAGAAGCGGCAGAGGTGAGCATAGAGCCCGCTTGGAGGGCAGTGACTAACACCACGGAAAGCAATACTCAATGAGTCAGAGATGGAATCCAGGGTAGAAAGATCTGGAAAAAAGGCAGGATTATTGCTAACAGGAACTTCCGAGAAGTCCCAATCTCACTTCCCATAGAGAAGAGCAGCTACTGCTTACGAGGGAATGTTCCAAGATTGCTCTTAACAGGTCTCACTGTGCCCCATCCTTCCCAAAGACCTTTTTTACTAAAAAGACAACAAAAGCTCAGAGAGACTAAACCTCTCACACAAAATGCAGAATCCAACCAGGCTCAGAGACTGCTGGATCTAGACAGTTGGGGAGATAAGGATTGCTTAGCCTATAATTCCAGGACCTTTAGAAACTGAGGATCAGCCGGGCGGTGGTGGCGCACGCCTTTAATCCCAGCACTTGGGAGGCAGAGGCAGGAGGATTTCTGAGTTCGAGGCCAGCCTGGTCTACAAAGTGAGTTCCAGGACAGCGAGGGCTACACAGAGAAACCCTGTCTCGAAAAACCAAAAAAAAAAAAAAAAAAAAGAAACTGAGGATCAATATTCCCAAATTCAGGGGGCTGGAGAGATGGCTCAACGGTTAAGAACACTGACTACTCTTCCAGAGATCCTGAGTTCAAATTCCAACAACCACATGGTGGCTCACAATCATCTGTAATGAGATCTGATGCCCTCTTCTGGTGTGTCTGAAGACAGCTATAGTGTATTCATATATAATAAATAAATAAATCTTTAAAAATATAAAAAAAAGAGGAAAAAGAAAAAGCCTGGTATAGTGGCATATGCATATATTCTTACCATTTGGTAGGTAGAAGAGACAAGTCTTGGCTACATAGAAAATTCCAGATCAGTAGAGGCTACATTACACCTTGTCTCAAAAAATAATTTTTTAAAAGGTGAGCCTTTGGGGTGTGGTAGGACATGCTGGGTAATCCCAGCATGTGAGAGGCTGAGGCAGGAGGATTAGGAGTTCAAGGCCTGCCTGAGCTACATGAGATTCCATCTCAAAAGCAAAACAAGGATCCTCAGCCAGATGGCTCAGTAGGTAAATAGGCAGACCATGACTCCCAAAAGGTACCCTCTGACCTTCACGGGCAGGTATGCAAATGCCACTTTCCCAAATAAAAGAAAAGCTGAGCCTTTAATCCCAGTACTGGGGAGGCAAAGGCAAGCAGTTCTCTGTGAGTTTGAAGACAGCCTGATCTACGTAATAAATTCCAGGCCCACACACTGAGACCCTGTGTGGGGAAAAAAAATAATAAAAACAGGTTGGGGAGATGGTCCAGTTGTTAGCGTGTCTGTTGTATAAGCATGCAGAACTGTGTTTGGATGCTCAGCAAACCACTGCAAGAGCCAGGTAAGGACAAAGGACCTATGACCCCAGTGCTAAGGAGGCAGAAACAAGTGGAGCCCTGGGGCTTGCTGCCGCCACTCCAGTGAGCAAAGCAAGTGAGGAAGACACTCCTTGTCTACAGAATTCTGGCCTCTACACACGGGTGCACACAAATGACGCCGCAAGTGCAGCCACACATACATGAATACACAAACACATGAAGTGTACCCATACACACATGAACACACACACACACACACACACACACACACACACACACAGCTGGATGTGATGATGCATACCTGTAATACTAGAAACCACTCTGGGCTACATGAGATTATGTCAAGAAAAAGTTATTTAAAAATGTGCCTCCCAAAAAAGGATAAAAAAAGAGAGATAGCTCAGCCCTCTCTGGGTAATCTAATCTCAGTGGTTCGTATACTCACCAATGGGTGCAGGAACTGAGAATGGCGGGAGCCAAGGACTAGGGTCACTATTGGTCTCCGTGTCTGGGTACAAAACAGGTCGCTCTGCCTTGCTGGAGTCCCGTCTCAACACCTCACATTCTACTATGGGTAGACCAGGGTCTGCAGCAGCTGCCTTCTCACCTAGGGAGAGAACACTGCTTTTCATGCTTCCGCCCCTAGAACTAGCAGAGGGTTTTCCTTCTGGGCACTGGTACTGTGATTTATTTCTTAAGTTTTTTGGTCTCAGAGACAAACACTACAGAACACATGCCTTCTGCTTCTCGACCCTGAAGTCTTACCCGAGGCTGAGTCTTTCCCGTCAGAACCCCTGAGAATCTCGAAGCTTTTTTCCAGCTGGCTGTCCATAGGCTCCTCTTCAGGGATACTTCTCATGATCTCGGGTCCCAGGCTGGCCCGGGCACAGAGGGGCTCCTTGGGACTGTCTTCTTCACAATGTCTTGAAGTCACCTTCCTGGCCCTCCGAGTCCTCCCACTGAGACTGGAATGGCCAGGGGTACTACCTACAGCAACCATGGCATCTGTCTTTAATCTAGGGCCCTTCCTAGTTTGACCCCGGGTACGGGAAGCAGTCCCTCGCCTCTTAGGTTCCTCTACAAGTTGGGTTTCAGCTGAGACAAGGTCTTCCAGGTCACTGTCATCACTGAAGATCACCTGTGACAGAAGGAAAGGGAGAAACAGAGGCCAACAGACTCTCAACAACAGGCTCAAACAGCAGGTGGCACTGTGGAGGCACTGGCAGGCATCTGATGAGGTCAGAACTGACTTCCCACACAGCACTTGCCACTCAAAGCCCATGGTAAGCCTAAGTTTGGAAGAGGAAGTGACAGAAAATGGAGAGAAAGAACGACAGAGGGACGAACCCACAGCTGAGAGGGAGCAGGGTGCAGGGAGCAGTGTGCTGCAGACAGATGACCCTCCCCTTGGCTGGGAACTAATCTACAAGGCCCATGCTTTGTGCAAAGCCATCATCATGCCACAATCCCGCCTTACCCTGAGGCGAGTCTGGGCCCTCCTGTGGACCCTGGGAGCCAAAGGAACCTGGAGCTTGGTCTTTGTGGGGTGGTGGACTTCTTCAAAGATGGTGAAAGGGACACGAGGGCCAGCTTGCCTAGCCCGGCCTGGGGGCTTAGGGGTACAAGGCGGCCCTTCCTCTTCAGGACCTTTCTGAGAGCTGTTATGGAGGGGTGGGGGAGCAGAGGCTACCCGCTGGCGCCCCCGTCCAGAGCATTTTTGTCTCCGAATCTTAGCAGGCTCTAAGACTGGTGGACTTTTTATTAATGGTGGCTGCCAGCCCCAGGAGCTTGTAAAAAGTTCGGAAGTACAGCAGCTGAAGCTGGCCAGCTTTGCAAGGGCCTGAACCAAGAGCAGGTTGGCTTGCCAGAACTCCAAACACTGTATCCGTGTTGCCACAAACTTCAGCCCTGATGCCAGGACCTTCCCCAGGCTCTTTTCAGATGTCTGATTCAGGCACTCCAATGACAAGTGTGTGTACGCTTGAGCCATGATCTCATCAAAGAGGCTTGGAATACAAGAGGGGGTTGTGTTGTGATTCAGAGATGCTTGGAGACTCTGTGTGAAGCGCTTGGTGGCTGCAGGGCAGCCCTTCAGCACAGCTTGTAGCAGATCCAGACCCTGAGCTTTATGACCTGTGGCCAGCCTGACTCCTGCAGTGACCAACACCCAGCGCAGACAGACTGTTGAGAGGGCAGGGCTGGCACACAGTAAACAGCCACAGCTGGGCAAGTGAGACAGGAAGCCAGGGTTGGGTGGCGGCTTGGTCTTCAGGACCGGGGAGGAGTTTGCAGAGGATTGGATGGGACCAGGCTCTTTGAGCACAGTGGCCACCAGCTCAAGGGCAGGGCCTTTCAGGAAGGGTTCCTCCTCTGGTAGGGGTGGGGAACAGGGGACTTGAGCCTTCTGCTTCCCTTTCTGCGTGTGCACCTTCTTCACTGAGTCTGGGTGCTGGGTCACCACATCAAACTCTAGGGAGAGAGCAGATCACAAATTACAACACTGAGAAACAATCTCAAGAGCTCTATCTACCTCAGGGCTCAGCTCACGACGGTACACATTATTTACTTACAGATGACTCAAAATATCTATGTAACATACGAAAAAAGAAAAAAGAAAAACCCTAGTGTTTTCTTCCCACTCAACACGGGATCAACGGTCCAGTCCACACCCCACTCCCGTACCTCAAAGCTCTGTGTTCGCACCTGGGTTGGAGAAGGTGCACACAGGGTAACACAGGTAAATATGTGGACAAGCTGGGCCTCATGGCACACGTACACGTAGAAGTTCGAGAATAGCTTTTAAGGAGCTTTCCTCGTCCCACTATGTGGCTCGATGTGTCAGGCTTAATGGAACTGAGCCATCTTGTCAACCCTAAAACAGTTATTTTGTTTTGGTTGTTTTTTGAGTCAGGGTCTCCTTACATGGCCTTGGCTGGCCTGGAACTCATGGAGATCTGCCTCCAGAATCATGGAATAGAAGACATGTGGACACTGGGGAGACAGGGACAGATGTGGTTATCTCCACGAGTTTAAAGCCAGCTGGTTTACCTAGTGAGTTCAGGTCAGCCAGGACTACACAGAAAGACCTTTTCTAAGAGAGAGAGAAAGGCTGAAGTCATTGTAGTAGCACTAAAAAATCAGTCAGGGATAGTTCTGCTCCTGCAGAATTGCTCTGGAGGAAGTGGGGGACAGTAACGGTCAAACTGAAGTCAGTATTGTGTAGAACCAGACACCTGTCTGACATAGAATGCAGCCAAACCTTTACATATATTGTAACATGTTATAACATGAACTCTCCCCACCAAGCTTGGGAGGGAACTTGGTAGCTCACCTGTGGAAGACTCGAGCAAGAAGAGAACCTGCTGCACGTCCGACTGACAGAGGTCAATGTCACCCCGGGCCAGCTCCAGCTCACCCTTCAGTACAAGGAACAGGGCACACCTTGTGAGGAGGGGATGAGAACCAGTCAATACACTACTGTTTACCTGGAGTCTCTCCTTACCCTTTCCCAGGCCCAGGCCTCTCTCCACATCTTTCCCTGAGTCCTTAAACTGACTTATAGCCTCTCTGGTAGAAACATTCTATACCAACTGTTCCCAACCTTCCTAATGCTGCTACCCTTTAATACAGTGCCTTATGTGGTGGTGACCCCCCCAACCATAAAGTTATTTTCATTGCTACTTCATAACTCTAGTTTTGCTACTGTTATGAATCATAATGGAAATATCTGACATGCAGGATATCTGGTATGCTACTCCTGTGAAAAGGGTCGTTCAATTCCCCCAAAGGGGTTTGGACCCGCATGTTGAGAAGCGCTGCTCTATATAGTCTCTTCCCAAGTCACACTTCAGGTAATCTCAAGTGCATTCCTTAGCCAGCCCATGAGCACAGAAGCCTAGGCAAAGGCAGGAGGTAACCAGTTGTCCTTTGCAGATGTGTCAGGCACATGAGCTTCTAACCTTCATTATCTCAGCATTTCCTGCTCAGCCTTCTCCCACCAATCTCTCTAGGTATGACATGGAATTTCTATAATCATTGGGGAATCCACACTCAAAAGCATATAGTAGGAGCCAGCGCTGGCGTCCTCGTACTCACTGGTGAGGTATCTGCAGCTTGGTCGTAAGTTTTAGGGCCTCCAAGCAAAAGGCCTTGGCCTCGCTCACGTTCCCCAGGCGGCCCAGGCGGCTGACCAGCCTCTCCGAGCAGGTCAGCACCTCTGTGAGAACCTGCCATTTTTGTACCAGATTCTCCCCTGCAGTGAATGAAAAGTAAGACGCCAATATGGAGCCATGGTCAGATTCGCGGGAGACAAAGCAGCCACCACAGCTAGTGTGTCCGACCCCGTGGGGGCCTGCTCTCCTCCTCAGACTCACCGTAGTCCAGAAAGGGCGACTCGGCAGCCGCTTTCTGAGCTGAGAGCACATCGCCACCCATCAGCAGGATGATGATGCTTCTGAGGAGCTTGTGAGCGTCTATCAGGGCGGTCTCTGGGGTCTGCCAGCCTGGTGTGGGAGAAGAGAGGATTGCAACAGCATGCCTAGACCTTCAACTAGGATGGCAAACACAGGCCCCTTTTCTTTATGTACCTTAGGTAGAGAGGGCTAATCAATCACAGAGCTCTTTCCCTCTAAGAGCCCTTGGGGATCTTAGAATTAATTCCTTTTAGTTTAACATTCCAAGCAGCTGCTGGTTAAGGGGTTACAGGTAGCAGCTGAAGTGAAGCCATTTGCTGCCACAGGTACAGGTAGGTCCCAGGTGGGTTGCTTTACAAGTCTGACAGTGTGGGCATATGGCTGCAAAAAGCAGCCAGCACAAGGACCCAGGACCGTCATCCAAGAGCCAACAGCCCCTGTCTTTCACCTTGATCCCAGAGCTGCTCTCGCAGGGCACTTGAGAGGAGGTTGGGGGAGAGGCTGAGGTAGAAAGCCAGAATTTGCAGGGCCTGGACACGTAGCAAGTACCAAGCCTTGGATGACTTCTGGAGGGCAGGATCCCGAAGGACAGAAAGCAATAGAAAAACGCCCTCAGTCACCTGGGAAAGAAAAAAAGCCAGAAAGAAAAGTCACATAAGCTGGAGATGCCCTTAGAGGTCTGAGGTGCAAATCTCTGCTTTTAAGAATGGAAAAACACCACCACCACCACCTAAAAAAAACTAGAGCTTGATCAGAAGAAGAGATGATCAAGGCACACAGCTAATTGGGAGCAAAACTGAGATCTTCTGTAACCTCTAGATTTTCCTAGACCAACGCCTCCTTTCACCCAAACCCGTTTCCTCTTTTTGAGATAGTTGGCCAAGGCAGACTTCAAAGTCTAGTTCCTCCAGTCTCAGTCAGAAATGGCTACCACATCAGCCTGTGTCCCCCAGCTTCTAAACCCCTTTTATGTATTCTGCCAATGCAGAAACTAGCAAAGAAAGAAATTAATATCTTTACTACCAGGTGAGGAAATTTCTACTGCTTTTCATGGTCTGGAACATTCTGCCTAGCTGCAGGAAAATCTCAGAGCACAGATAAATATCATGAAGACCCCAAAAAATTTCCTGAGGTCCAGAGCCTTGGGAAATTCAAGTGAGAAGAGAGTGAGAGTGTAGCTCAGTGGCAGGGCAGCTGTACAGCCTGCAGGAGGCCCACTAATTCACAGCACCACAAAACAAAACAAAAAATGTGGGGAAGGGGGATGGACTGCCACGCAAACACCAGACTTGAAAACCACCGGCGTTTCTATAATGAGGATCCACATAAACACTAGATAGGCACTGCCAACCTTCCTGACACTGAGACCCTTTAATACAATTCCTCATGTTATGGCAACCCTCAGCCATAAAATTGTTTTTGTTGCTACTTCATAACTGCAATTTTACTACTATTATGAATTGTAAATATCTGTGTTTTTCAATAGTCAGAATACCCCTGTGAAAAAAAGGGTCCTTTAAGCCCCAAACCCACAGGTAGAACCACTGCCCTAGGGCAAGCTCTGGGCTCAGCTTTGTCCCTGTCTATAAGTAGTGGGAATCATGGGAATCACCTTCTGGCAAGCCCAGCAAAGCCAACTTCGAAGCAGAGCACAAGTCAGGGAAAGCAGCTGGCATGTGTCAGTTGTCTGGTCCAGACTCTTCAGGCTTGACTCTGCCTCTTCCAGATACAACTAAAAGCAGACACATGACACCACACACATGCTAGTTAGACTCTTGAAATTAAAACGAAGTGAAGCGTTTGCAAGCAAGGCACTGAATACTATATTATCTCAAATATTATACTCTACAAAAGCTATTCATCTGATGCTTAGAACACTTTCAGTTAACTACCACACCAAAAAACAAAAACCGAACAAACAAACAAAACAAGCACCCTAAAGGACAATAGAGAAACACCCTCAGCCACCTGGGAGAGACCAAACCCAGAGGAGAGTCACATAAAGGTCTCCAGTGCACATCTCTGCCTTTAGGAATGAAGTGAAAAGCCAGGCAGTGGTGGCGCACGACTTTGATCCCAGCACTTGGGAGGCAGAGCTGAGTGTGAGGCCAGCCTGGTCTACAGAGTGAGTTCCAGGGCAGCCAGGGCTATACAGAGAAACCCTGTCTCAAAAACAAAAAACAAAAAACAAGCAACAACAAACATCCCAGAGATGGAGAGGTGTACTTTGGGAAAAGGGACTAATACAACTACAGGCAGGGGGCACATACAGGAAATGAAGAGTAAGGCTTTGGTTCACAGAAGGAAGTGGCAGAAAAAAGACTGAAGCAAAATATAAAAGGCTAGGGAGATGGCTCAATAATTAAGGTTTGGGCTGGGTGGTGGTGGCTCACACCTTTAATCCTAGCACTTGGGAGGCAGAGGCAGGCGGATTTCTGAGTTCGAGGCCAGTGTGGTCTACAGAGTGAGTTCCAGGACAACCAGGGCTACACAGAGAAACCCTGTCTCGGAAAAAAACAAAAAAAAACAAACAAAAAAAAAATTAAGGTTTGGTTCCTGACACTCACATGGGGTAGTTAATAACTGCCTATAATTCCAGTTCTAAAGGATCCAGTACCCTTTCTGACCTCCATGGGTCCTGCATTCATGTGGTACACATACAGACAAGTAGGCACACACATGTAAATAAATACATGAAATTGGGATGTAAAGTAAGTAAATTAATGAAAAAAATAATTTTTTATTAAAAATGTTTTATAGCCGGGCGGTGGTGGCTCACGCCTTTAATCCTAGCACTTGGGAGGCAGAGGCAGGCGGATTTCTGAGTTCGAGGCCAGCCTGGTCTACAGAGCAAGTTCCAGGACAGCCAGGGCTATACAGAGAAACCCTGTCTCGAAAAACCAAAAAAAAAAAAAAATGTTTTATAAAGTCAGAATAGTATTCAGGTTGTCAGAGAAGCCATGGAGTCTTTAGGAGGGAAAGAAGTGATAAGATCTGCGCCGACTGGATGAAATACAAGAGAGAGAGCCCGGGCTTGAGCGTAGTGGCAAAGCCCTTATCCAGTGTGCCTGAAGCCCTGGGTTCAACCACTACCACTGCCAAGAAAGAAAAGGGGTGGATGGAGGAGACAATGAGAGTCAACAGCATGACAAATAGGTAATACGGCGTCACCTAAGTCCAGAGGGACAGGTGGGAAAAAGACGGCTGATCTGCAGAACTCAGTGACCAGGGAAGAAGCTGCAGTCCCCAAGGCCGCCTCCAAAATTCCTCATGCTAGTGCACTGCAGCCAAAGCTTCTCAAGGAAAGATGGGCCTTTAAAGCTATTCGGCCCCTGTGACTCAACAAAGAGCACTCACCTGGGCATAGCTGGGACAGCCAAGGTTCAGGAGCAGCTGGGTAAGCCAGCAGGAAGAGCTGACTGCCTTTGCATGGTCCTGTAGTCTCTTAGATACATTCTGAAGGAGCAGGAGGGTCTCCAGAGCCTGCAAGGGCTGGTCATCCAAGAGCAACATGTTGGCTCAGCTCCTGTGAAAGCCTGTATGTCCCCCAGCCCCCAGGCACCTGAAACCTGGGAATCTGGGGTTTCATACATTCCCAGAAGGAGACCTACAACCACCTTACACACTTTGGGCCTTGGGGCAGGGTGTCATGTGACCCAAACTGGCCTCACTCAAACTTGCTGTGGAGTTGAAACTGGCCTTAAGTTGGGTGGTGTTGGTACAGGCCTTTAGTCCTAGCACTTGAGAGGCAGAAGCAGGCAGGTCTCCATGAGGTTAAGGCTAGCTTGATCTACAGAGGAAGTTCCAGGACATCCAAGGCTACACAGAGAAACCCTGTCTTGAAAAATGAAAAAAAACAGAGCTGCCATCCCACAGATAAGGATCACGTACTTGTTGGCAGTGTGTAAAGGAATTAATTCGGTTGGTTGAAAGATGCACCAAATCCAATAAAAAAGAATCCCAGAGGATTGCCCTGGCCTCAGCAATAAGATTTGAGACCATGGGATTCATTGGCTTCTTTGTGAAACGCATCCATGTTTCTGTTAACACTGTGGGTAGCTGAGTCCTTTCTCACCCTGGGAACTAGTGAGCAAATGAAGGAGAAAGTTGCCTGGACACTGTCTTCTTCTTTCCTTTCCTACCTTCCTATCAGGTTTTCTTTTTTTTTTCCTAAAAATAATTTCAAAATAAACATTTTTTTTAAAAAGAAAAACAGTATAAATTAAAAATTAAATAAACAGAAAGACAGAAAAACTGGCTACGAACCCCTAGCCACCTGCCTCTACCACTCAAATGCAAGACCACAGCCCCTTCTGTTTCAAAAACAGCCACAGTGGCACACTTCCCAATACCGAGGAAGCAAAGGTAGAACCATAGCTGTTAGTTAGAGGCCAGTGTGGACTACATGAGCAGACCCTATTTAAATAATAATAATAATAGTAATAATAATAATAATTACAATATAACAATGGTGGAACACCTTTAATCTCAGCTTTCAGGAGGCAGGCAGGTAGATCTGAGTTTAAGGTCAGCTAGATCTACACTGAAGTTCCAGGCAAGTCAGAGACATACAGTGAGACCTTGTCTCAATAGGGAAAGCAGTTCAGTTAGTAGACTACTGTTTGCCTAGAATGTACAAAATGCATGGATTTGATCCCCGGCAACACACAAATTAAAGGCCTAGATGTCAATCACCACTGGCAAGTGGGTACGCACTGTCAGCCAGCACGGTTCCCATGCACCCGCATATGAATTCTCATAGTGATTCTAATCTCAATAGCATGGAGCAGGAAACTAAGACTCATTCACAGAGGTTCCATAACTTATCTAAGTTCTTGTAAGTGCTCATGTGGTCGACCCAAGACTCAAATCTAGGTCTGAGCTACTGTTTCAGCCTCCTTATGCTGGACTTTTCAAACCGTGTCTAAATAAACTGTCCTGTAATCTTTTATGGTGACTGGGGTTTAACGCAAATCCTGAACATGCTCAGCAAGTGTTCTACTCCTGAGCTACCTCCACAGCCCTCTCTTAATTTTGGAAAGAGTGCCATTACAAATGGTTATGGCTAGCCAGGCAGTGGTGGCGCACGCCTTTAATCCCAGCACTTGGGAGGCAGAGGCAGGCAAATTTCTGAGTTCGAGGCCAGCCTGGTCTATAGAGTGAGTTCCAGGACAGCAAGGGCTACACAGAGAAACCCTGTCTCAAAACAACAACAACAACAAAAACAACAACAAATGGTTATGGCTTAAGTCAAACCTGCACTGCCCCTGGCCTGCCAGGCAGCTGGGATTACTTGTGTAGACACCACACCCACTTTGCTTTCCTTTTATAGTTCTGAATAGTGGGTGGGTCTAAGAAGAGCATGAGGGAGTTTTTGCAGCCCCTTAAAGTTACACATAAAAATACAAAGTTGGCAGACCAACAAGATAGCTCAGCAAAAAAAGGCACCTGTCACTTAGCTTCACAACCTAAGTTAGATTCCTGGAACCACAGGGAAATAAAGAAATGAGCCCCACAGTTATTCCCAGATTGGCCAATAATTCCAGAACTGGGGAGGCAGAGGCAGGTGAGTTCCAGAGCAGTCTGGTCTACAAAGCAAGTTCATTAAAGAAATGGACCACTACAGCCTGGAAAGTCTAGTAATTCTTAAGGTTAGCATTTGAGTTTTCCATTTACACAAAACATCTTCCATGCATGATTGTGTTAATGTTAACAATGCCATTAGATAAAACTGTTTCCCACCTCTTTGTGACACTGAATCCAGGACTTTGCATTACTGGTCAAGTATTCAACCACTGAGTTACAGATTTGCTCCCCTCCCCCATTTTAAAAAGAGGATATGACCATACAATGCAAGTTGGCCTGTAACTCGTAATTCCCCTTCCTCAGCTTCCCAAGTGCTAGAGGTACAAGTGTACAGTACCACACCCAGCAAAGTCCATACTCTCAGGCCACACGGCTTCTCTGCAAGTACACAGGTCAAAGGTGAGGGTGCTCTGGTTCTAGTTTAACCCTGTGGCACAGACCCAACCATCCCATTACCTTTGCCACCAACTGATAGACAGCCACTAGGATTTGCAGGGAGGCTGCAGTCTGCTGGAGACACCGCACAGCTGGGGCTGGCCCCTTGGTAAGCACTTCCTTCCACAGAGCCAGGGCCTGGTCCAGGCATTTGGACTGTGCTGTAAATCAGAAGGTTACCACTTTTTCCGCCTGACCATCCGGAAAGAACTTGGCTTTCTCCATACCATGCTGTGTCTTTGTGCCAGCCTTCTTCCTCACTGTCCTACATCCCCAGCACAAGCCCAGGCTGTGGCACACTGGTGGCATTAGTTATATGCTTAGGAAGCCTCCAAGATGCCTGCACCACACTGCTGACTGCCCTCACCTGCATCAGCAGCCAGATTGAAGGCAATGTTACTATACAGAAAACGATCTTCCTGCAGTTTATCTTCATAGTTCAGGTCATTGACTTCAAATTCCTCCAAGTTACTAGGGGCCTGGGCTCTCCGATCCCGCTCAATACCCTGGTTGGGAAAGAAAAGAGATTGAAACAAAACCCAGGACTGGTACCAGCTTGGTGAGACCAGCCCAGTTCGGTGGGCTCAGAGCCACATACTTCCTGCATTTTGGCCTCTAAGGTACAGATGTAGAGCCATAACAAGGCCTGTGCTTTATCATCCAGAAGGCGATCCCGCTCCTGTGCCTCAGGACTCACAGACTCCAGAAGCTGCAGGGCCTCCTGGATAGCATCCAAGGCAGAGCTGTGGAGAAATGCACTTAAGTGGGGTGTAGCTGGTCTTTGCTACTTTGGTGTGTTCATTTTTTTCCCACCTTTATAATCCTGGTTTCTCCCCCATCACTAGATAGGAGAGAAAGGATAGAGGGGAGGGAGAAAGGGAAGGGGGGAGAGAAAGAGAGAGAATGAGTCTGATTTCTTCTTGTTTCTTCTTTGAGCACCACTACTAACAAACTGCTATAACCCCCCCACACACACACACCCCGAATGACCAACAAACACCAACCCCACCTCTTGGGGCCCTAGCATTTAAAAAACCTCTAAACGTTCCCAAAATTCCAAAAGTCATACAATCGCAGAAACTGTCTGCAGTTGGCAAATTCATGCCTCTGCAGAACACAAGACAAATCAGTCAGCTGCTGTGGACAGTCCGTGTTTTTTAAAGAAATGTGCTTAAAATGAAGGGAGCACTCGGCAACAGAGTGGGAAACTGCTCCCCATATCAATAACATTAGGACAAGCAGTCAAAGAGGACTCCTCGGTTCTCCTTCCTCACCAGTCGGTCTGCTGGTTAAAGCTGTGGTAGCATAGCACTTGGGCCAGTTCCACCAGGCAGGTAGCTCGTGCCCAGGCTCCAGCTGCTGTCTCTTCAGGGCTCAGCTCAAGCAGGTCACAGATGACATTGAAGCGTTCCTGCCCAGTGTCAGCGCGTACTGCCTTGTAGGCCCGCAGCTCCTCCCTGAGGAGCAGAGACTGTGTCTCTGGGTCCCAGCAGCTTAGGCTGTCTCGCAAAGTCCTGAAGGGCAGATCAGCACCAGAGTAAAGACCTTGAAGACAGTCTTCGCCTTACTAGGGAGCCTCGGCCTGCCTTAGCTTGGCATTCACTTTGCATCTAATAGTGTAACCAGGTCATATGGCTCCTCTAGTGTAGGGAGCTCCATGAGGAATCACATCCAAACCTGTACCACAGCCTATAAAACCCTGTGTGGCCTGGCTTCTAACCCTTCTACTGGCATGCTACACCCCATCCTATCTCCCCTTCTTCCATGACAGCTTTCTCATAACAAGTTCCCATTCCCAAGCTTGTTTCCACCCCAGCACCTTTGTATTTTGTGATTAGTTCTTTAAGGTGTTTAATGATGGATTTCTCCACATCGTAGGCCTTACATACATCACTTCTCAAAAAAAAAAAAAAAGACTTGCCTAAATGACCCCCACCTAAACCTAAAGTTTATCCCTCTTTTAGCGGGTCATGGATGTTCTGTCTTCATGAAAAATACATACAATACACTTGCTTGTATTTCTCCAAGTAGAACAAAAAACAAACAAACAAACAAAGCAAGAACATTACTTCTGACCACTATGTGCCCTATACCCAGGCACAGGTACTCAATGCAAAACTGATGAAGAAATCACTTTCAAAATAAGGTTCAAGGAGGCCAGGCCCAGTGGCACAGGCCTTTAATTCCAGTATTAGGAAGGCAGAGGCAGAAGGATCTCAAGGCCGGCCTGGTCTATTTAACATGGCCAGGACTACATAAACTGTGTCAGATTAAGGGACATGGGCAGAAGTGATGTCCTCCACCCCTTCAACTCACTGCAGTTGTAGCTCCTTGTCTCCTGCCCTGGCTGCATCCATTTTGACCCGAACCCAGAAAGTAACTGGCTCGACCATGTGTTCCAGACTGTAGGGTTTCAGAGCTGCCAGCCATAAGGTCACCATCTTGCAGCCCTGGGCCTGTTTACCCAGTTTCTTCAGACTCTCCACATGCAGCCGGAAGCACCTATGTAGCTGACCAGAGACAGGAGAGAGCTGGGACATGGAGCCACTGAGTGTGCACAGCACAGCAAGCAGTCAGTCAGTCAATCAGTCAGCACATGGAGGAGAGATACCAGACGGTGCTCCTGCCTCTCTATAATCCCCGAGATCTAAGTTTCTGTACTTTCCACTTCAGGAGCCCCTCAAAGGTCAACACCCACAAGCTGAAGAACCTGTCCCACCTCCTGTGACTCTTTCTCAGCAAATGGGACTGTCTGGTTGTGATCAAAATCCAGGGCCCCTCTTTCCTTCTTTCTCCCTCCTTCCTACACAGTTAAACTCAAGATGAGGGCCTTGTACCATCCACTTTCTATCACAGCTGTTCCTGCCCAGGCTGCCAGGGGAGACCCACTACCCAGGCTTATGCCCTTCACTGATTGCCACAGTGACGCCCACCGGTCTATATCCCTCAGCCCCTCGACCCGTACTTGAAACACAGTTCAAGGCCCCGAACTACCCACGTCACTTGCCAATGCAGTCAACCCATCGTTTCAACTTGTTCTCAAGACACTGCTCTTCACTCTGGCTGTACAAAAAACATGGAGATGCCTGAGCTCTAGGGCAAGGCAAGGAGCCTATGGAATCAGCTTGAGGCAAGCATCACACTAGAATGTCCCTGAAGTTCACTCAGATGATTCTAATGTGAAGTTAGGATTGAACTGGCTTAGGAGAACACCAAAAGTAAAAAAGAAAAAAGAAAAAAGAAGCCGGGCGGTGGTGGCGCACGCCTTTAATCCCAGCACTTGGGAGGCAGAGGCAGGAGGATCTCTGAGTTCGAGGCCAGCCTGGTATACACAGTGAGTTCCAGGACAGCCAGGGCTACACAGAGAAACCCTGTCTCAAAAAACCAAAAACCAAAAAAAGAAAAAAAAAGAAAAAGAAAAAGAAAAGAAAAGCCATTTCAAGGATAAACTGCAAGGTGAGGATGCAGGTGGATATCTGGGAGTTTGAGGCCAGCCTGGTCTACATAGCAAACTCCAGGTCAGCTGGAGCTACACAGTAAGACCCTGTATCAAAAAAAAGGAAAGAAAGAAGGAGAAAGCAACAGCTTAGACAAGGTTGTTAGGGAATCACTGCCCCAGGCATGGTGCCAGCCTCACTGTCCTACAGGGCTGCAGGCTGGCCCTTACACATCGCCCCCAACGTAACCTCCCTTTCCCCACCTCCCGTTCCCTCCTACCTTCTCAGGAGGCACTTCACGACAAGCACCTGACTTTGCCGAGCCCAAGTACTGACAGACTGGCTCTGAGATGGCACAGGCCTCCTCGTAGAGCTTCTGACTAAAGAAGCTGTAGGCCAAGTTGCTGGTGTAAGAGGCTGTAGGGAGAGAAAGGACAATTGACGCCAGAGTCATAGCTTTCTGTCCCGCTGAGACGCTCAACCTGCTGCCGTCGGTCATCTCATTAGCTTCTGGATGAAGACACCATGGAATCCAGATCAGGGAACAAAGGAGAGGACGACCTTTGATTCCACATCAGCTGCTGCTTACTGTCCCCAAAGAAACTCACACCAGCAGCCCTCCACACTTGCACAAGGGCTGAGCTGCACTGACCTATCTTGCGGCCTCCTCCTCTCATACCACTGGTTCCACACCACCTTCAGACCCTCTCCAACCTCCAGCACTCGGCACCTACATCCTCCACCTAATCCAGTTCCTCAAAATACAGTTGTAGTCAGGTGTGGTGGTATATGTCTTTAATCCCAACCTCTGAGTTCAAGGGCAGCCTGGTCTATAGTTCCAGGACAGCCAGAGCTATATAAGGAGATCTTGTCTCAAATAAATAAATAAATTAATTAATTAATTAAATTAAAACAAAATTTTTTTAAAAAAGGGTAAAATATAACTTGTGATCCCAGACTTAGGAAGTTGAGGCAGGAGGACTGCTATGTGTTTGATTGAGCCCAATTTGTGCTACAAAAAAGAAAAATAAGAAAAATAAAGTCTGTAATGTTGCATACTATGCACATATTACCAAATCAAACTGCAAAATATAAGAAAAAAAAAAAAGAATCTTCGCCGGGCGGTGGTGGCTCACGCCTTTAATCCCAGCACTTGGGAGGCAGAGGCAGGAGGATTTCTGAGTTCGAGGCCAGCCTGGTCTACAAAGTGAGTTCCAGGATAGCCAGGGCTACACAGAGAAACCCTGTCTCGAAAAAACCAAAAAAAAAAAAAAAAGAATCCTCTGTCCTAAGCCTCACCCCGTCTCTCCTGCACCAAAGTGTCCCCCTGCCTCCTTAAACCTTTGGTACTCATCAGTCAGAAATGTACATGTGTCCTCCTAGCCAGTCTGACAAGTGATAGCTGTCCCCTAGAGCAGTGCAGCTGAGCCCGAAGGCACTACTAACCAGTCATGCCCAGGTAGTCAGCCAGCTCTCGGCCTGACAGGCCCTCTAAGGCCTCCAGCATCCAGATAGCAGCACATCTGCAACCTTCCACTAGCTGGGCAAGCTCAGCTACCTGAAGAAACAAGAGGGTTGAAGGGTCAGAAGAGTCACTCAAGGTCCACTGAGACTTCCACCTCACCCCACGCCCAAAACCAAGGCTTTTTGTTTGTCTGTTTGCCAAACAGGATTTCTCTGTGTAGCTCTGACTGTCCTGGAACTCACTCTGTAGAGGCTGGCCTTGAACACGAGGATCCGCCTGCCTCTGCCTCCCAAGTAGCGGGATTAAAGGCGTGCGCCGCTATCACTACCCAGTTACCCAAAGCTCTTCTAAGAAGCAACCTCAGACTGTGCACATTTCCTGACTCCCAGATGGTACCTGACAGCCTTGGGCAAAGTCATACACAATCCCAGTGAAGAGGTGGAGACCCTGGAAGTGCATCTGAAGCAAGCACTGCTGCTGCTTAGAGGATGCTTCGGAGACCTGAAGGAGAAAGAAAGGGAGGGGAGGCTGGTCTGAAACCTGGAGATGGCCAACTTTGTGCTAAGTACCGCCTAGAGTCCTTGAAGCCGGGCACAGCCTAGCGGGCAGTTTACCAAGGACCCGGAACTTCCAGTTACTTACAGAGCCACTCCCCACCCTACTCTAGGTCCTTAACTCACTTCTCTCAGGTGCTGGACAAGGGAGCAGTATCCCCCAAGAAAAGCAGACAGACTCAATATGACATCAAGTCCATGGTGGCTCTTGACGCCTCTCTCCAGGCCTGAAAGGAAGAACTGGCAGCTGTCATACAGTGCCCGGAGCGGGGGCGACGGCGCCTCCATACTGTTGTTCAGAATAGTCGCTGCCTTTGTCAGGAGCTGGGCCACTGCCCCTGGTCTTTCTTCTGCAGCTTCCAGCAGTTTAACCCCCATCTGGCATAACTGGAGGCCGGGAGCTAGACTGCTCTCCTCTAGGTGATCACGAGCCTTCTCCGCTACTCTGGCAGCCTTGTGGTGGTGGTGGTTCCAGCAGAGCTGACGACAGTGTTCCAGGGTGAGTTCCAAGAGGCAGAGGGCCCTCTGAGGAGAGAGGGGACCAGGAGAGCTACCGCCCTCACCTACTAAGACTCTGATCACATGTTGAGAAAGCATGCCATATAGGAAGTCAGCGTCAGCTTCATCCAGACCTTGTCCAGTAGCATCAAACAGCTGATAGGCAGCTACTACTCGACAGGCCGTGGGAGAGGCAAAGTGAGGGACCTCGCAGGGGACACTGTCTTCCTCCAAGAGCACTAAGAAACTCAAAGCCTTCAGCCGAGTTGAGAACGCAGCTCGCCGCTCTGATAGTGCTTCTGCTTCCTTCCAAATCAGAGAAAAGCTGCCCCGGGTCACGGCCTCATAATCCTGAGGGGCAGCCTCTCGAGAGTTCTGTATCAAGCAGGCATGGAGAGGCCGGGCAAGGCGCAGCACAGTGTCTGGGCTTCCCTGAGTCAAACCATTACGAAGTAAGATGAAAAGAATACGTTCCAGGTAGAGGGGAGGGCGCTGTGGGGTAGACAACAAATAACCATCACAGGCCAGCTCTGCCAGGTCCAGAATACTACTCAGGTGACCAGGGCAATCGAGTTTGACAGTCAACTGCTGGGTGCAAGCCCTCAGGATGGTATCACAGACTTGTCTTCTCTCGGCATCCGTTCGGCTGCTGGGGAAATCGGTTCGGGATCTGGTCAGGAACTCCTAGGAGAAAGAATTAAGCCGCATGAGCAGAAAGAGAGAGAAAAAAAAAGTAGTAAAGAGCCACACAGGTTCATACGTATCTCTCTCTAAGTTAAGGCAAAACACAAGCCAAGCTTGGTGGCACAGGCCTGTGTTAAGGCGCAAAGATAGAAAAGTGACGCCCTCTTCTGGTGTGTCTGAAGACAGCTACAGTATACTTAGATATAGCAATAAAAAATAATAAAAAAAAAAAGTGAAAACAGGCCAGGCATGCTGGTACATGCCTTTAATTCCAGCACTTGGAAGACAGAGGCAGGTGAATCTCTCTGAGTTTAAGGCAAGCCTGGTCTACATAGTGACTTGTATGTAGCCAGGGGTTACATAGAGAGACCCTGTCTCAAAAACTTTAAACATATATATAAAATATATAATATATAGCTTATATATTACATGCAATATATGTATGCATACACAACATATGAAGTCATAAATGATATGTTATTTTCAAAAGTGAAAACAGATATAGAGATATAGCTCCCGTGGTGAAGCATTTTCCTGAAGGCATGAGATCCTGAGTTCAATCCCCAATATGGAAAAATAATTTTTTTAAATAAAAACAAAAAAAACCGATAAATTAAAAAGGAAAAGGAAAAAACACAGATAATCTCAGAAACTAGGTGTGTCCTGAGCCAGAAAGGGCCCCACCTTCAAGTCAGACAGCAGCTCCTGGGTCTCCTCCTTGCGGCAAAGCAGAGTGGCGAAGTTGACGCCTTTGAAGTTCCTCATGGCAAAAGTCTAGATACAATGAAATGGTTTGTAGAAGAAGCCTGCGAAGGGTTGTAATGGAAAATAACTGGAGGAAAGAATGGATTGAAGGTTGTAGAAGGATTCAAGGGATGAAGCAGGCGAAGAATCCCACCAGAAATCCTATGGGGGGAGGGGCCGAACAAGCCGGACGCTGGGCTCCCTTTATAAACTGACAAGTCCATAGCTCCTTCCTCCAGGACGCCCCTTGTCCTCCGTGTCCCACCAGGCCACCCCAGGGGTCTCCACAGGGTCCTGGGCGCCTACTCCGCCCTTTTGGGGGCCGCCGGGCCTCCGCGGAAACACCCCGTTTCTCCAGGTCAGCAATGGGAATATCACTTACCGCAGCTTGAGCGAGCGCTCACCAGACCCTCCACGACTTCCCTCGAAGCCGCCGTTCCTCACCCGTCTAGCACTATCCTCCAGCCCGAGCTCCGCCAAACACCGGGTGGGAACGCTTCCTTTTCCGCGCCAGCACCTCCTTTCAAATATTCCTAGTGGCCAATCAGCGAAAAAGCTTAACGCAGGCCGGCCGCGTGGCGCTCTGGGAGTTGTAGTCTACCCGTCACGCTGCCTGACACGTATTCCTGGAGGGGCGGGTACAACTCTGGACCGGAAGGACTCTGGGACACCGGCTTGTTCTTCAGTCCACTACTGTCACTTCGCAGTCGGGTGGTCAGCCTCTACCTTCTTTCTTGCCTTTATCCCCTGAGCTCAGGCAGGATTTTAAATTTCAAGAGAATTAAAATACTAAGAAACCCACATGGCCTGCCGGGCTGTGGTGGCGCACGCCTTTAATCCCAGCACTTGGGAGGCAGAGGCAGGAGGATTTCTGAGTTCCAGGGTTACACAGAGAAACCCTGTCTCGAAAAAAAAAAAAAGAAACCCACATGGCTTGCTTTGCGTTACTAGGGAGGAAAAGGTGTAATAGCCTTCGATGGGTTTTTTGGTTTTTTGAGACTGGTTCTTACTACGCGATCCTAGCTGTCCTGGAACTTGCTATATAGACCAGGCTGGCCTCTGGGTTTAAAAGGCTGGGCTTAAAGAGAGATCTACCTGCCTCTGCCTTGGAAATGCTGGGGCTGAAGGTGTACTCCACCACGCCTGGTCTTTGGGATTCTTCAAAACTCTGACTTTGACACTAACAAGGGTGCCAGGACGACCTCCGGATTCTCCTAGGTTCTCCTCCCTCCCAAGTGTGGATTCCAGCCTACATCTTACATAGGTTGTATGAGAAAATCTACAGAGGGGCTGGAGAGATGGCTCAACGGGTAAGAGCGCCGACTGCTCTTCCGAAGGTCTTGAGTTCAAATCCCAGTGACCACATGGTGGCTCACAACCATCTGTAAAGGAGATCTGACACCCTCTTCTGGTGTGCTACAGTGTACTTAGATGTAATAAATAAATAAATCTTTAGAAATAAAAGAGAGAAAGACTATAGAGACTCAGGATTGAGTGAAAACTAAAGGTGAAGACTGTGAGCGTTCACAGTTTTTACTGCCATTACCGCAAACACACGGGATCATTCAACTCCGACAAAAAATTCAGTTCAAAACAAGTCTTCAGCTAGCTTTCTTTCTCCAATGAACTCTATTGGATAACTGATGCTTCTCCATCAACGTGGAACTTTTTTTTTTTTTTAAAAGATTTAGGGCTGGAAAGATGGCTTAGTGGTTAAGAGCACTGACTGCTCTTCCAGAGGTCCTGAGTTCAAATCCCAGCAACCACGGCTCACAACCATCTGTAATGGAATCTGATGCTCTCTTCTGGTGTCTGCAGAGACTAATTAAATGATTACAGACATTTCCAGGATACTCCCTGCTGGGTAAAGGACCTAGGAGAAAGGAGGCAAGCCATGAAGACATCAACTGTCTCAGTACTGACTTCCTCCTACACCTCAGCATGATACTCATCTGTGTGTTCTTTGCTGAAAGCTGGGCACAGTGCAAGTCAGGAATCAGGAATTCAAGGCCAGCCTGGGCTACATGAAGCCAGGTTTCAAAACAAAGCCAGGTGTGGTGGCTTTAAGCCCAGCCTTTTAAACCCAGAACCCTAGAGGCAGAGACAAGTAGACCTCTGTTACTGAGAGGGCTGCCTGGTTTACTGTGCCCTCCCCTAGTCTTGAGCGACTGGTGCAAACCTTGTTTTGCCATAGTCACCCACCTTGGGTGGAGCCTTCGGACTTAGGTGAAGTCTAATGCTCTTCCAGATCTGCATACAGTTTTCTGCAATCAGCCGGCTACACACTGAGCAGCTGAACCGGTTTTCCTGACCAGATCCTGGCATATTGGGCGACGGGCTTCTCCCCTTTAAATTCAAAATTATACATTAAACATCGGGCCTTGATCAGAACCTTTGTCTTGGCTTCATTATTCCTCTCCCCCGTCCGGTCTCTTCTTCTAGGTGTACCCAGTTCGACCAAGCTGTGGAACAGCTACAGTTTACATAGCAAATATCAGGTCAGCCAGACAAACCTTATCTCAAAAAATAAATAAATAAATAACAACAACAACAAATGTGCCTGATAATATTTGACTCATGGGCTGGAGAGATGGCTCAGTGGTTAAGAGCACTGGCTACTCTTCCAGAGGTCCTGAGTTCAAATCCCAGCAACCACATGGTGGCTCACAACCATCCATAATGAGATCTGACACCCTCTTCTGGTGTGTATGAAGATAGCTACAGTGTACTAATAGAAATAAAAATTAATTAAAGAACTTTTAAAAAAAAGAGCACTGTCTGTTCTTGTAGAGGATCCAGTTCTTAGCACCCTTACAGCAGCTCAAAACCATCTGTTACTCTATACTCATACTCCTTCTGACCTTCTTGGGCTCGTGAACACATGTTGTATGTATGTATACATTCAGGAACACACATACACTTAAATATTTCTAAAAGGAGGAGGGAGCCTAGAGATATGGGTTGAGTCAAATGTATTAGAAATAATTAGGAATGTAAATAAAGAAAATACCTGCCAGGCAGTGGTGGTACACTCCTTTAATCCCAGTACTTGGGAGGCAGAGGCAGGCAGATTTCTGAGTTCAAGGCCAGCGTGATCTACAGAGTGAGTTCCAGGACAGCCAGGGCTATACAGAAAAGCCAGGGCTATAAAAAAAAAAACCCTGTCTCAAATGGGAATTTCACTTTTTTTTTTTTTTAGTTTTTCAAGACAGGGTTTCTCTGTGTAGCCCTGGCTGTCCTGGAACTCACTCTGTAGACCAGGCTGACCTCAAACTCAGAAATCTGCCTGCCTCTGCCTCCTAAGTGCTGGGATTAAAGGTGTGTGCCACCAGGTCCATCTTGCATCTATGTTTTTAAAGACAGATACAAGACAGATGAATGATTGCTTGTATGTGTATATATATGTACCACATACATGTCTGGTGACCAAAGAGACCATAGGAATGGGGTTGCTTCACCTGTAACTAACATTACATGAGTTGTGAGCCTTCTTGCAAGTATGGGAACTAAAGCCATCTCTCCAGGTCCTACGTCTCCATTTTAACAGTGACCCAAGATGCTGGAGAGATGGCTCCGTGTAGCACTGACTGCTCTTTCAGAGGTCCTGAGTTCAATCCCCAGCAGCTACATGGTGGCTCACAACCATGGGATCTGATGCCCTTTTCTCGTGTGTCTGAAGATAGCTACAGTGTACTCTCATAAAAAAAAAATCTAAGCAGAATAAAAAGAAGTAGAAGATTACCTTGGTGGTCCTGACTGTAATTTACAATCCTCCAAAGCTGCTTTTTTATTTGCTTTTGAGACAGGGTCCCACTGTGTATCCCTGGTTGGCCTAGAACTCAAGAGATCCTTCTGCATCTATGACCCCAACTCCAGGGCTAGGATTAAAGGTGTATGTCACTATGCCTAGTGAAAAACAGTATTAGGCCTAAGAGTGCACCCCAGTGGTCGGGCATGTCTGTTTAGAATGGCAAATCCTGGTTTGAATCTCAGAACTATAGATAGAAAAAGCTTGCCAATAGGCTAGAACCATAGCTCAGTTGAGGTTAGCATGTACAAAGCCCTGGGTTCAATCCCCAGCACCACATAAAACTGGAAATACTGGCAAATGTCTACACTCACAGCCCTTGGGAGGTAGAGGCAGAAGGATCAGAAGTTCAAGGTCATCCTTATCATCCAGTGAATTAAAAGTCAGTCGAGGCTGTGTAAGACGCAGTCTTTTAAAAGAGGCATGTGGAGGCTAGATAGATGATTCAGCAGTTAACACTGGCTGCTCCTCCAGAGACCAGGGTTCAATTCCCAGCACACAGGTGGCGGCTCACAACTATAACTCCAGTTCAGGGAGATCTGACACTCTCATACATGTTGAGACCTACCTGGCTAGCACAGCTGTTGTTGTTTTGTTCCATGCCTGCCAGTTGTTGATAGAAGAATAAGTGGACCCAGCAGGATCAAGCTGACCACATATCCAGTTATGTGATGATGATGATGATGATGGGAAATTCCCCAGCTGTGGCCTTCATTCAGGGCAAAGCAATCTAGAGGGCAGCTTTAACTGTTATGTCTAAAGTACTGAAGAAACTTGGAAGAAGGCCAACCACCCCGCAGCCTCCACTGTATCTGCTTATGAGCTCCTTATGTTTTTTTCCCTATATAAACTGACTCTGGACAGAGTTAATCCTTGTTTTCAGGTTCCGAGTCTGAGCTATGGCCCTGAGTGATCAGTCTTGGAGTGAGTGTTCAATAACCTATCGCTGTCTGACTGAGATGGATATTCCTGTGGTTTGTGGGGCAACTCCTAACAATACACACATACATGCATATGCAGGTAAAAATAATCAATGATCATAAAACAAATAAGTTATTTTAAAAAATCATGTCGGGGAGGCAGAGGCAGGTGGATTTCTGAGTTCAAGGCCAGCCTGGTCTACAGAGTGAATTCCAGGACAGCCAGGGCTACACAGAGAAACCCTGTCTCAAAAACAAAAACAAACAAACAAACAAAAAACAACAACAAAATCATGTCAAGGCTGGGATGTGGCCAAGCACTTGCTAAGCATATAAAAGACTGGGAGTTCTTGGGGCTGGAGAGCCATTGACTGCTGTTCCAGAGGTCCTGAGTTCAAATCCCAGCAACCACATGGTGGCTCACAGCCATCTGTCATGGAGATCCGTTGCCCTCTTCTGGTGTGTCTGAAGAGATCAACAGTGTACTCATATACATTAAATAAGCAAATTAAAAAAAAAAAAAGACTGGGAGTTCAATCTCCAGCGCCACATACACACAAACACACAGTAGAAAACCATGGATAATATGATATTTTTATTTTAAGTTATGTGTCTGTGTATAGTATGTGCATATGAGTCCAGGGGTATAAGCCACATTGCCTGGAGGTGGAGTGACAGATAGGTGATCGAGCCTCTGTGCATGGATACTGGAGATTGAACTTAGGTATTCTGGAAGAGCAGTATGTGGTCTTGACCATCAACTTCTCTCTCCAGTCCCAGTATAATCCAGGTTTTCTTTAAAACATTGCTGGGTCCAGCATTCACTCAGGAGGCAGAAACTGACAAGAGTTCAAGGCCAGCCTGGTCTACAAAGCAGGTTCTAGGACAATCAGGGCCGTACAATGAGATTCCATCTTAATTAATTAATTAATTAATTAACTGCCAGATATGGTGGCAGACAAACTTAATCCCAGCACTTGGGAAGCAAAGGCAAAAAGATTTCGGAGTTTGAGGCCAGCCTGGTCTGCAAAGTAAGTTCTAGGCCAGCCTGTGGTATATAGTAACACCCTGTCTTAAAAAATAATAAAAATTAGCCAGGCAGTGGTGGCACACACCTTTAATCCCAGCACTTGGGAGGCAGAGGCAGGCGGATTTCTGAGTTCAAGGCCAGCCTGGTCCACAGAGTGAATTCCAGGACAGCCAGGGCTACACAGAGAAACCTTATCTCAAAAAAATCAAAAAAACAAAAAACTACTACTACTACTACTAATAATAATAATAATTTAAAAATTAAGGGAAAGGGGAAAATATAATAATAAAATAATAACAATGGGGCTGGAGAGATGGCTCAGCAGTTATGAGTACTTGCTTCTCTTCCAGAGGACTTAAATTCAGTTCCTATCACCCACATGGCAGCTCACAACTGTCTATAACTCCTCCTCCAAGAGATTTGATGACCTCAATTGACCTACTTGGGCACCAGACACACGTGTGGTACACATATGTATATTCAGGCAAAACACTTAATACACATTAAAAATAAAAATAGGGCTGGAGAGATAACTCGGTGGTTCAGAGCATCATCTGCTCTTCCAGAGGTTCAATTGCCAGTAACCATATGGTTACTGGCTCATAACCATCTATACTGGGATCTGCTGCCATCTTCTGGCATGCAGGTGTACATACAGAAAGAGCACACATACATAAAACAAATAAATACTAAAAAATAAAAAAATCTAAAAAAAAAATTAAAATACATTTTAAAATATTTATTTATTTTTATGTACATTGGTATTTTGCCTGCATGAATTTCTGTGTGAGAATGTTGGCTCCTTTGGAACTAGAGTTAAAGACGGTTGTTAGCCACCACGTAGGTGCTAGAAATTGAGCCCTGGTTCTCTGAAGGAGCAGCCAGTGCTCTTAAGCCCTGAGCCATCTCTCCAACCCTTTAAATACATTTAAAGCAATTTTTTAAAATAGGGGGCTTATGAGATGGCCCAGCAGTTAAGAGCACTGACTTCCAGAGGTCCTGAGTTCAAATCCCCAGCAACCACATGGTGGTTCACAACCATCTTTAATGGGATCAGATGCCCTCTTCTGGTGTGTCTGAAGACATTGACAGTGTACTTATAGATAAAATAATTTTTTTAAAAAAATCTTTAAAGAAAATGTTTTTCTATATACCCCTGGATATCCTGGAACTCATTCTTGGGGTAGACCAGTCTGGCCTTGAACTCAAAAGATCTACCCAACTTTGCCTCCAGAGTGTTGGGGTTAAACACATGCGCCTTCACCACCCAGCAGAGCTAAGACATGTTCATATAACAGTAGATATGACCCCCAGCATGACACTCTGGGCCATTTAGTATTTTTATTCTGTGTTTCTAAAGAAACATGGTAACAGACAATAATAAAGTGTGTTTAGTGCTCACTGGTAGACCGCTTGCTTCATATGAGCAGTCAGGATACATGGCCTCGTCCTGAGTACTATACGAAGAAGACAGGGAGAAGGATGTAGTGCTGAAACCTGTAATCCCAGCACTCAGGAGACTGAGGCAGGAGGATCACATTTGAGGCCATCCTGGGCTACATCCTGTTTCAGGATATCCTGGGCTATAGAAATAGAATGAGATCTAAACTGAAAAGCACCACAAACCTTTCATCCCAGCCCTGTGGAGGCAAAGGCAGGCAGACATCTGAGTTACGAGTCAGCCTGGTCTATAGAGTGAGTAGCCAAGGCTATATAGAGAAACCTTGTTTCAAAACAAACAAAAAACCCAAAAGGCTAAGTGTAGTACATACACCTGGAGTCTTAGTACTTAGAAGGCTGAATTAAGAGGATCAGGACTTTAAGATCAAGTCAGAGAGATTGCTCCATGGGTAGAGAGGTGCATGCTATCAAACCGGCAACCTGAGGCTTATTTTCGTGACCCTCATGATGGAAGGAAAGAACTGTCTGTCTCCTGCAAGCAGTCCTCTGACCTCACTCATGCTATGACAGCCCCACCCTGACACTGACACACACACACACACACACACACACACACACACACACACACATCACATCCACACAAATAAATAAAACATAATAAACCAGTTTTTAAAGAGTTTAAGATCATCCTTGACTACCTAGGATGTAGGCCTGTTGTGCTGAAACACATCTTCTGTTGTTGTTTGGTTGGTTATTTTTGAGACAGGGTTTCTTTGTGTAGTCCTGGCTGTCCTGGATTTCACTCTGTAGACCAGGCTGGCTTCAAACTCAGAAATCTATCTATTGCTTCTGTCTCCCAAGTGCTGGGATTAATGGTGAATGTCCAACACCTTTAGTTCTAGCATTTGGTAGGCAGACACAGGTGGAGCTGTGTGTACGTTCAAGACCAGCCTGGTCTATAAAGTGAGACTAATCCCCAGACAATGACAAAACAGAGAAACAGAGGAGAAAGGAGAGAGATGGGAGGAAGGACTGGATTGAAATAGGGAATGGAATGAACACCCTCTCTCCAAGAAGACTGCCAGTCAGGCCTTGGAACTAGTCCTTCCTCACCACCAGCCCTCTGTCTTTGTCTGTTAGGTTCTGTGGAGGCTTCTCTTCCCAGGACCATTTAAAAGCCATAGAGAAGTATTGTGCCTAGATGGATGGATAGGATCAGGAACTCTTGAGGGAAGATTGTGGTCTGTATCAAGTCTGACCCCAAAGTGACCTTCCCACTTGAGGAAGAGGAAAGGAGTTCAAGTGGAATAAACTGATAGTTCATCTGCACACACACACCCAAAGCAGAAGGTCACTTGGATAGCCTGCTTCTTCCATCTGGGCTAGAACCAAGAATAAACACTGCTGGGAATCCCCCAGCCACTGGGATGTGCTGAAATGCCCTGCTTCTCTTACGGCTCCCCATCCAATCACTCTCATCCCCAAAGCCTGATAAACTCAGCTGTGTTAGAAAAGTCAAGAACTAAGATGTAAAAACAAACAGCTGAGGCTAGGGGTGCAGTTCAATAGCAGAGCACTTGTTCAGGGTGTGTGAAGCCCCGGGCTCAGTCTCCCGAATTGAAAAAAGATAAATCAAGCACTTATGCAGTACTTAAACTGTGGGCCAAGTACTATTACGAGGACTTGAGCACAGTAACATTTAATCTTCCTAAGAGCCCTATAGGGTAGAAACAACCATGCTGTCCTTCCCATTTCACAGATAAGGAAACTGAGGTATAGAGTGGAGGAACCAGATTTGAACCAGGCATGCTTTCTCTCTCTCTCTCTCTCCCTCCCTCTCTCTCTCTCTCTTTCTCTCATTGTTGTTGGTTGTTTTTCAAGACAGGGTTTCTTTGTGTAGCCCTGACTGTCCTGAAACTCACTCTGTAGACCAGGCTAGACTTGAACTTAGAGATCTTCCTGCCTCTGCTTCCCAAATGCTGGTATTAAAGATACACACTACCACTGCCCAGCTTGTTTTGTTTGTTTGTTTTTGAGAGAGAATCTCATGTAGCCCAGACTGGCCTTCAACTTGCTTCTTAGCTAAAGATGGCTTTGAACTTCTTTTTTTTTTAACTTTTTTTTTACAGATTTATTTATTATATGTAAATACACTGTAGCTGTCTTCAGACACACCAGAAGAGGGTGTCAGATCTTGTTACAGATGGTCGTGAGCCACCATGTGGTTGCTGGGATTTGAACTCAGGACCTTCGGAAGAACAGTCGATGCTCTTAACTGCTGAGCCATCTCACCAGCCCGGCCTTGAACTTCTGACCCTACTACCCATACTTCCTGAGTGTTGGGATTTCAGACTTATGCAGTTACTTCACCTCAGCTTTTTTTTTTTTTTTAAGTATCTTGCTATGTAGCCCAGGCTGTGTTCCAAGTTGCTATGCAGCTTAGAATGACCTTGTAATCCTGATAGTACAGCTCAGCCTCCCAAGTGCCAGGAACACAAGCGTGACCTACTATGCAAAGGATCAGTCAGTTTGCTGTACAGGCTCACTACAGCGCCTGTGTGCGTAGTCAGCATCTCACCTGAACCATAAGAACCCATAGACGGATCAGACCGCAGAACTTAACGCTCTCACCTTGCTCTAGCTCTCGGAGCAGAGCTTGGGACAGAGGAGCAAGGTTAGAGACTAAACCACAAGTGTGTGAGAACCACAGGGCGTAAACACCGTGTGTTGGAGAAGGGTCACGGCCTGGTAGCAAGAGGTAGGTTTCCTCTGTTTACCATTCATTTGCTACATGATTTTAAGCCAAATAACAACCTTTACATGTATTTTCATTTCAGCTCCCCCCCCACCAAAAAGCAAGCTTACAGGGATAAGGACCTTAAACTTCCTTCCAGAGCTTCAGACAGAGTTGGACAGGAAAGAATACACCCTACTCTTATCTGACCCTTTGACACAAGCTCATCAGGGACAAAATTAAAGGAACTTCCTAAGTTTCCCTTCTACCCTTACTTATCATTTAAAAATATGAGCCCCATCCCCATCATAGCGCCACTGGTAAATATTACTGTCATCTATAAAACAAATCACTAGCTAGGTATGGACATCTGTAATTCCAGTAGCCAAGGAGGGCAGGCCTCTGAGACTTCATGGCCAGGCTAGTCTACAAAGTCAGCTGCAGGTTAGCCAAAACTACATAGTGAAACCCTGTCTTAAAAACAGAAACTAGCAACAACAAACAACGAGGACTAGGCTCTAGATTCCCATCTAACAGGTAGATTCTGCATGGGTGATTCTTGACTAGGTAGATGGGAGCTAGGCTGTTTCTTCTCCAGACATGCACTAGGCAATATCAGCTTGTTTTACACATGTGGGGAGGCTCAAGTGAATGAGCCTCCTGCTCTCAAGAGATTACATGATAGGGCAGGGCGATGGTGGCGCACGCCTTTAATCCTAGCACTTGGGAGGCAGAGGCAGGCGGATTTCTGAGTTCGAGGCCAGCCTGGTCTACAGAGCGAGTTCCAGGACAGCCAGGGCTATACAGAGAAACCCTGTCTCGAAAAAAAAAAAAAAAGATTACATGATAGGAAAAGACGGAATGTCTTACAGATAACTATAAAAAAATGCATCTCCGTCTAGCTCAACACGGCAGAAAGAGGAAGTTAAATGATTGCAACAGACTGTTTTGTTTAGCCTTGAGATAATGGAGGGAGGAAAATGATACCTGTTTTTTTACTTATCCCCAGCTTCCACAGCCTGGGTGGGGAGATACACACTGCCTTCTGCTGAGTGCACACTCTTGAGACTGTGTTCCATTTCCCCAGTACCCTGGTGCAGAAACTCCTTCCCCAGCTTATGCTATCTCTCCACACAGGCTAGTACTTAAAGGACCTGGAACATCCTGATTTCTTCTGAGAACCAAGGAAAAGTCGTTAATTCCTTCCAGAACAGGTGGGTCCCCATGCCCATCTCAAGCGCATTCCAGGACACACCCTTATGCCACCGTCCTTGCCACAACCAGGCTCTGATTCCCTTGAGAAGCCCAGGTTCTGTTGGGAGGAGGAAAGACAGATACAATCAGAGGCGAGGCAGGGAGGGGCCCACAAAACTGGTGTTCCCACTGGTACAATTTCCTGCACTGATGACTTGCTAGCCTTTACCTAGGCTGGGTGGGGAAGAATCAGGTACAGACAAGACGTCTCAGTCCCTCACCCATTACCACTCTCTCCTTGGCAACCTTTTGCTTATGTTTCATGAAGGGACTCAGGACCTAGAAGGCCCAGATGACCCTAGACAAATGGGGCATTTGAGTCACAAAGGCAGAAAGCAGAGGAGCGTGCATGTTCAGTACAGCATGCATGTTCAGAACAGCAAGCTTATTCGTCCAGGAAAGGCTTTCGTTTACCAGAATGGGTTAGTCACTGTAGCAGCCCAAAACCTCTGGAATCTTTGTTCAAGGGCCTGCATATTGGGCAATGGACACATGCTCTAAGATCATTTTCCCCATTCAGGGTAGAGATGGCTCAGTGGTTAAAGGCACTTACTGCATAATCATGAGGACCAGAGGTCGGATCTCAACACATGTAATGAGTTGAGCGAGTATCCTGACTGTAACCCCAACTCCAAGAGACCATTTTCCCCTGCATGTGGATGGAGGATTTTGCTTGACAACAGGAGAGGGTACCTGTCCTGGTCAAGAGTAAGGACTTAGGAGCCTCTGGATTTTTCTACTCAGTTCTGTTGACAGGCATTTCACAGCTCTCAGTTTGGCTGGAGATATTTGACTTGAAGACATGAGGACCACCTGTATCTCAAAAATCTCCAGTTGCCCCCTCACCAGAAACTGAGGTGGGTACAGGAGAGGGCAAGTAAGTCGAATCCATTAAAAGTGTTTATTTTTACACAGCAAGGAGAAAGGGAAGTACACAGTCAGCTTTTGGCACCTTTCCAGTCTGTCTCCCCCCATGTCCTTCCTAATACGAAGCACTGGCAAGAGGGGCCGCAGGACAGAGTCACAGAGTGAGTCACAGGTGGGTAGGTGGGGTTCCAGAGCCCATCTCGGACCCCTCGTCCTGGAGAATCAAAGCTCAGGGGCATAGGGCTCCCCGTTGGGCGAGGACACCCGCAACTCAGCATCGTGCCTCACCACAGTGAAGAGTCCCGCCACTGCCAGCAGAGTCGTCACCATGACGGCAGAGCAGATGCTGAACATATTCCTGGTGCCCGTTTTCCGATCGCTGTCGTGGAGGACAAGGAGCCCTAGACAGGCCAGTAAATGCAGGGGCACTCGGAACCAATTGAGGACACCGGCCTGCTCCGTCTCGGGGATCACTTTCCTCCGCAGGAAGCTCATGCTGGGAAAGTAGAGCCCACAGGCCAACTCGATAAGTAAAAAGGCAATGAAGGATTCCACAGGATTTTCTTGGCCTGGGCTGGTGGAGAAAGTCAACATGAAGAGGGAGAAGACGACAATGAGCACAGCCAGGGAAAGCAGGTGCATGGGTTGAAGGTGGTACCTCTTGGAGGTAGCGATGCGATACAGAGAAGAACCCAGAAGGCTGGCAGCCATGAAGCTGGAGAACACAATACCCAGCGGGGCCCCGTGTGGGTCCAGTACAGGTGTCCAGAGGAAGACAAAGATGAAGATGACACTCTCAAACAGGGCTTGTATGACACCCAGCAGCAACACCCGGCGGTCAGACAAGAGGCAGCGCAGGCCTCCAGCACAGGTCTTGGAGAAGGCACGCTGGCGGTCGTAATTCTCGCCCCAGTTTCGAAGGGCCAAGGCCCCAGCCAGAGCCAGAAGGGGGATGGCAGCTACAAAGGGTGCTACAGGCCCCAGCCCCATCCAACTAGCCACAGCCTCAGCTACCACACCGGCTGCCACGGCCAGCACGTGGTTCCAGAAGGCGGCTCGGGCGAAGGTAGCTGGGATCCACTCGGAGGGGAAGTCGTGCCTCTCCACGTGCTCGTGGATGTACCAGGCCTCAAAGGCTGAGAAGAGGAGAGCCGTGGACAACCCGCCGAGTGCTCGGCCCACCAGCAGCACAAAGTAGTCTTGAGAGAGCTTGGTTATGCAACACAGAGAGTAAGTGAGGGAGAAAAGGACACACGACTTCTTACGACCCAGCCAGTCCACAAGGGAGGAGGCCACTAGGCCAAATAGGACTGTGGAGGCAAGGCCACAGACGTAGAGGATAGCAATCTGACCCTCCAGGAAGTGGTAATGCTGATAGAGTTTATACAGGTAGGGGGCTTGTAGCCAGTCCGCTGCCAGGGCCAGAAAGTAAACTTGATAGAAGTCTAGTTGAAACTGAAGGAAGGAGGGGTTGCTGCAAACTCTTCCAGGGGGCCTGGCTCTGCATCTTGACAGCTCCAGGCCCAGGCAGGAGGCCAGGAGGCCCACAAAAGACAAATAGGCAGTCACCAGCATGGTGGGCCCCCGGACGACCTGGAGAGAGAACGGTGATCATAGTCACATCCATAATCCAGGTAGCACAGTCAAGGGATTGGGTGTCTAAGCAGAAGGCAACTCCACCCAACTGCCCTGTCAATTTCTCTCCCCCAGAGCTGAGACTGGAGGGACCAGTTGGGTGGGTGGGAGGAGTGGTTGTCTCCTAAGACTCTGTAGGGCAGGGGAGGGTGACAGTGGGGAGAGGCCAGAGCACTCGCTCCACCCTTGCCTGGTACAGCAAGGGGGACTCCTTTCAGTAATCCCGGTCCCGCAGGTTCGAAAGGGGCAACTGCCCTTCTCCATGATAGGTTCTGCAGGTTTCTCGTACCTCCCATCCTCGCCGAGGAGCCAGTTTTGGAGCTCAGTATCTCCACATCTATTCCCGAGCATCCCTTCCGCCCGCGCCGGCCTCTCCAGTGCTTCGCGGTCACGCGCGCGCACCGCAGGTTCCCCGACTCTGGGTCACGGGTGACCCCCTGCGCCCCCTAGCCTCAGCCTAGCGTCCCCTCACCCGCTCGCGCCTCGCCCGGCCCCCATCTTACCTGCTGCCCCGGTCTGCGGGGACGCTCCGGACACGTCCGGCTCCAGGCCGCCGGGCCGCCCTCCCCGCACTGGCTCCGGCTCCGCTCGGGTTCCAGCAGCGCGCCCGCCCCTCACAGCCTGCTTCCGGGAGCCGGGCTGGCTCGTGGCCGCCGCCATGATAGCCTCGTCACGTGACGGGGGCGCGGCGCGGAAGCCACGCCCCATCGCCGTGCCCCGCCCTGGAGCGGAAGAGCCAGTGGGGCAGGGGATGCTGGAGCGGCGAGCTGATCCCGCGGGCTCCATCGGGTCCTCCCGCTAGCCAGTACCCGCGGGGTCGTCTGGAATGAAAAGTGTTTTCTATTTTCCTCCACGCGGTATCTCGGAAAGGCGCCGGCAGTCCCTCCGAACCAGCGGGTACCGCTTGCTAATGAACTCGGCTGCCCTAAACTGAGCTGCTCTAGGGTTTGGACCTCTCCTGACCTCTGGACCAGCCGTCAGTGTTGTCCAGACACCTGAGGGAGGCGGTGTGGTGTAAAGCCGGAGTCTGGCTGCACATAGGTTGCAATCTTAACCCGTCACTTTACCACTTTCTCTGTGTGAAATCAGGGGAGCAGTGGCAAATATAGATTTTAAAACTTCAGCCCTGGAGCTCGACTCCCACCTCCTGCTACCTAGGATCAGCTAAATAAATAAAGGCTAGAGAGAATGCTCCGTGATTAACAGATTAAGAGCACTTGCTGTTCTTGCAGAGGAGAGGCAGAGGGGTGGAAGAGCACTTGTTACTACTTTTACAGAGTAAGATCTTAGAATGTTAAGTTTCGGTATTCAAGCCGGGTGGCACTTGGGAGGCAGAGGCAGGAGGATTTCTGAGTTCGAGGCCAGCCTGGTCTACAAAGTGAGTTCCAGGACTACACAGAGAAACCCTGTCTCGAAAAACCAAAAAAAAAAAAAAAAAAAGTTTCGGTATTCAATATTACGTCCTGGAGACCCTGCAATGGCTTCCCTTTTCACTAAGGATGGAAGCCAAAATCTTTCTAAAGACGCGCAAATGCATCTCTCCGGGGGCTTTTTGCTATGTCCATGACTTCATTCTCTAGCACGAGGTCTCCTCTGTCTACACTGGCTCCCACCTGGGCCTTTGCACACTGCTTTCTGCAAAGTTCCTCCCAAAGATAGTTACCTTCTTTACCGCCTCAAATTTTCTGTCCAGATGTCATGTTATTAGAGAGGACTTTCCTATGGTGGGGTGGCTCATATAGTCCTTGTGCTTGAAAAGCTGAGGCAAGAGAATTGCTGAGAATTTAAGACCAACTTGAGCTATATTGAGCTCCAGGCCTAGGCTAGAATGAGACCCTGTCTAAATAAATAAATAAATAAACAAATAAGTAAATGCTAGAGAGAATGCTCTGTGACTAACAGATTAAAAGAGCTTGCTATTCTTGCAGAGGAGAGGTAGAGGGGTGGAAGAGAACTTGTTACTGCTTTCGCAGAGTAATATGCAGAGTAGTTCTCACAATTGTTTGTAACTCCAGCTCCTCCAGGGGAACTGACTGACCTCTTCTGACTTCTGAGAGCACCTGAATGAAAATAGTGTGAGTATAGTCACTTAGGCACACACCCATGAACATAAAGTTTTTTTTTTTTTTTTTTGATTTTTTGAGACAGGGTTTCTCTGTGTAGCCCTGGCTGTCCTGGAACTCACTTTGTAGACCAGGCTGGCCTCGAACTCAGAAATCCTCCTGCCTCTGCCTCCCAAGTGCTGGGATTAAAGGCGTGCGCCACCACCGCCCGGCTGAACATAAAGTTTTAAATAAGTCTTTAAATTCATAAATTAAAATAAACAAACAAACAAGCAGTGCTGGAGAGATGGCCCAGTGGTTAAGAGCACCGACTGTTCTTCCAGAGGTCCTGAGTTCAATTCCCAGCAGCCACATGGTGGCTCACAACCATCTGTAATGAGATCTGATGCCCCCTTCTGGTGTGTCTGAAGACAGCAACAGTGTACTCACAGACATAAATAAATCTTTAAAAACAAACAAACAAAAAACCCCAAGCAAACAAAGACCCTAAGAAGTCTTTTTTAGCCATCCTCTTTAGATTTATCAAGTACTTGGTTTTCAGAGATGTACCACCAGGCTTAGTGGCCCATCCTCCTTCCTTCTGTCTTTCCCTGTTTGCTACGTTTTCTCCGTAGCACTTAACACCATCTGGTGGACTGAATTTTCTATTTGCTCATTTGTTACTTCTTCTCCCTGCAGATTTGTATTTGTTTCTCCACCTACATTCTTAATATTTAAAGCAGCCATTAATGATGTCATAAGTACTCTATAGTTATTCACAGATAAAATGAATTCATAATTTAATCCATGTAAATTATATTAGAAAGTCCTGGCTCATATTGTTATCATTTGTCAGATAATTATTATTTACCTAATCTCTGAATGTGTGTGTGTGTGTATGTATGTATATATATATATATATATATATATATATATATATATTTGTTTGGACTTTTTTTTGTTTTGTTTTGTTTTTGTTTTTCAAGACAGGGTTTCTCTGTATAGCCCTGGCTGTCCTGGAACTCGCTCTGTAGACCAGGCTGGCCTCGAACTCAGAAATCCGCCTGCCTCTGCCTCCCAAGTGCTAGGATTAAAGGCGTGTGCCACCACCGCCCGGCTTGGATTTTTATTTATATTTTTTATGTGAATGTGTGTGAGGCTTCATGAATTTATGTGCACCACCTGTGTGCAGGTGCCTTTGGAAACCAGAGGCTTCAGAGTCCCTAGAACTGGAGTGGCAGATAGTAACAAGTTACCTGATGTGGGTGCTGGGAATAAAACCCATGTTCCCTGTAAACGAGAAGTAAGTGCTCTTGACCTCTGAGACATCTCTCCAGCCATGTATGGTTGTACCACACAGGAAGACCCCATCTTGTCTGGCAATTTACTTGATAGATATATGTGTGTGTGTGTGTGTGTATATATATATATGTTTATATTTATATACATGTGTATATGTATATACATTAAATATATAATAATCATAATAATGATAATGTTAATTTTTTTAAAGATTTATATGATCACACTGTAGCTGTCTTCAATCACACCAGAAGAGGGCATCAGATTCCCTTACAGATGGTTGTGAGCCACCATGTGGTTGCTGGGAATTGAACTCAGGACCTTTGGAAGAGCAGTCAGTTCTCTTAATTGCTGAGCCATCTCTCCAGCCCCTTTTAATTAATTTTAAACAGGGTATCCTTCTGTAGCCCAGCCTGGACTAGAACCTTCCATCTTCTTGTTTCAGCCTCTCCGTTGCTAGTATCATCATGCCTGCCATTTCTTTCAGTGTGTTTGTTTATTTATTTATACTTTGTGTGTATGTTTTGCCTATATATATGTCTGTACACTATATGTGATCACTGTACTTTGTGTGTATGTTTTGCCTATATATATGTCTGTACACTATATGTGATCACTGTACTTTGTGTGTATGTTTTGCCTATATATATGTCTGTACACTATATGTGATCACTGCCTGTGCAGGCCATAACAGGGCATCAGATCCCCTGTAACTGGAGTTACAGTTGTTAGCAGCCAGGTGAGAGTTGGAAACTAACCCTGGGTCCTCTAAACTACTGAGATGTCTGTACAAGCTTTCTTTTTGTTTCTTTCTTTCTTGTTTTGTTTTGTTTTTTTTTTTTTGTTTGTTTTTTCGAGACAGAGTTTCTCTGTGTAGCCTTGGCTGGCCTGGAACTCACTCTGTAGACCAGGCTGGCCTCGAACTCAGAAATCCTCCTGCCTCTGCCTCCGGTTTTTTGGTTTTTGAGACAGGGTTTTACTGTGTAGCCCTGGCTGGCCTTGAACTCCTAGAGATCCACCTGCCTCTGCCTCCCAGGTGTTGGGAATCAAGGGTATGTGCCACCACCACTCAGCTTTTTCTTTCTTAAAATCAACTCCACAATCTCCATTATCAGTTACACGTTTCTTATAAAGGTATGGCAAATGGGTTGGGGTTGTTAAGAAGAAAAGAAGAAAAAAACAAACACAGAAATACAAATATCACTCCTTTCACTTGATTGTGGAGATGTCTCCACATTGAGCACAGCAGCTACAGTTGTTGGAGGCCTAGACATCCTTCACACCCACGGGAGCCACACTTGTCTTTTATAATCTCACCCATGGATTATGTAGATCATCGATAGAACATTTGCCTACTGTGAATGAGAGCCTTTGATCCCTAACACTGGAAAAAAAAACAATCTTGGCCAACTACTATGGATGGCATTTAACTGTTAAAATAATTCATAAGGTAGGTGCCACTAGCCCACAGGGTTGAAGAACAACTTTATCCAACATTCCACGGTAAGAGATAAAGCAGAAATTAAGACTACAAAATCATTCTCGAACAGTTCCTGGGAAAATGAAATGGGTGCAGTATCCATATAATCTATTTGCAAATGTTGATTTTTAATTTTTTTTTTGATCTATTTAAAACCTCAGAGAAAGCCGGGTAGTGGTGGCTCACACCTTGAATCCCAGCACTTGGGGGGCAGAGGCAGGCAGATCTCTGACTTTGAGGCCAGTCGGGTCTACAGAGTGAGTTCCAGGGCAGCCAGGGCTACACAGAGAAACCCTGTCTCAGAAAGAAAAAACAAAACAAAACAAAAAAAAACCTCAGAGAAGCCAGGCAGTGGTGGCGCATGCCTTTAATCCCAGTACTCAGGAGACAGAGGCAGGCCGATCTCTGTGAGTTTGAGGTCAGCCTGGTCTGCAGAGTGAGTTCAGGACAGACAGGGCCACACCGAGAAACCCTGTCTCAAATAACAAAAAAAAAAAAGCAACAACAGTATCCCAAAGACTTCTTGATTTTGATTTTATGTGTCTGAGTGGTTGCCTGCAGGCATGTTTATATACCCGTGTGCTCTTAGTTCCCTCAGAGGCCAGAAGAGGGCATTAAAACGTGTAGAATCTGGGCTCCAGGAGGTGGTGAGCTGTCCTGTGGATGGATGCAGGTAACCAAACGTGGGCTTTCGATGAGAGCGGTATCCACTCTTATCCTTGGTGCAATCCCTGCAGCTCCTGTATTATTTTTGTATTATTGTAGGATCTGTTCAAAATACATATACTCTTAAGGTTGCTATGACCCCCTTGGACTCTGAGGTACAACTGAGAAAGATCTTGTTGGGAAGTTTGCTAGCAGGTGACTAGAGGGACCTGTCCATTCAGTTTGTCTCTAAGACAATCTTCCAGTTGCTAGGATGTGTTGTGTGAGAAGCCATGTGGAAGTCTTAGCTTTCAGGGAGAAGTGCTAGGAGTATTGCTAGGAACCAAACTCACCAGAGGAGTTTCATTTATTATTTTATTATTAAAATGTTCACAATCCCATTCACATTTAATCCAACAATGATACAGTCTGCTGCTCCCACTTCTACCCTCCCCAAGAGACATTTCAAACCAAGTAGGCTAGTTCACTAACCACCCCAGAGCCATGTTTACCTCTCACAAAATTAGCACCAGTTCCTAGCATCATAAAAACTCAGTCTTCAGCCAGGAGGATGGCGGTGCAGGGGGCTGACTGCTCACCACCAACCCTGACATCCTAAGTTTGATTCCCTGAGGTAAAGAACAGACTTGAAAAGTATCCTCTGACCTCCACATGCATGGTGTGTGCATGTGCACGTGCAGGAGTCCACATGCACACACACACACACACGTACACACACACCCACTTGCACATAGGAACACATGCACTAAATAGGTAAATATTAAGTAAAATTTAAAGCTATAGGACACAAGCTAGGAAGGATGACACCATAGCACTGGAAAGGCAGAGGCAGCTGGATCACTGTGAGTTCAAGACCGGCTAGATCTATATAGCAAGTTCCAGATTATCCTGGGCTGAATAATCAGATTCTATCTCATAAACAAAATCTATAACCCAGTCTACAGTTAAATGTTCTCATCTTCTAAAACATCTTGATAGTTGGCATCCCCAAGTCTTGAACGAAAAGAGATCCATACATTCCATGTGGTCGTCCACATCCTCACGCCCTCAGGCTTCATGCTCTCTGCATATGGGTTCTGTCACTGAAGTACATCCTCAGCTCTGTATCTGTGTTTCAAGCTCCTTCTACATATGGGGAACACCCACGGCCGATGACTTATTTAGGTAACTGGGTCAGAGTCTCTTTAACATCGCCCACATTTTATCGGAGTCTGCTTACTTCCTTGTGTCGTTTATGTTTCTCCATCTCCTGCATTTCTCATTAAATAAGGGGCTGAGGAGTTAGTTCAGTAAGTAAGCACTTGCTTGACATACAAACTCGATATGAGTTTAATCCTCAGAACCCGTATAAAAACTGTGGGCTCGGTGATGGGGCCAAGAGTGTAATCCCAGGGTCAAGGACGCAGAGACAGGACCTAGTGAGAGAGTATGTTAAAAAAGAAAAGAGGGCTGGAGAGATGGCTCAGCGGTTAAGAGCACTGACTGCTCTTCCAGAGGTTCTGAGTTCAATTCCCAGCAACCACATGGTAGCTCACAACCATCTGTAATGGGATCTGATGCCCTCTTCAGGTGTGTCTGAAGACAGCTACAGTGTACTTACATATAAATAAAATAAATCTTTAAAAAAAAGAAAGAGAAAGAAAAATCAAGGTGGACCATGCTCTGAGGAAGAAAATCTAGGGTTGATCTCCATGAATGCCTACATATACATAGGATGTGCGCATGCCACACTCATGAACACGCACACACAGAATGGCACTGAGGGTTTGACTTAATCCATGTTGAGAGGTTTGTCTGCTTCTTTGGCCAGCATCTTTTCTAGGCAGTACTGGCTGCTTCAGACCACATCATGACAGCAGGCAAAGGGTATCCATGCCTGGCTCTGTCTCCTTTATTGATGCCAAGCTTCATCAGTGGACTGGATGGCATCATGATTCCTCCACTGTAAAGGTGTCCATGAATCACCTAGGCACCGTAGTACACATCTAACACCCCAGCACTTATTCCAGGCTATGGCGGAATAAGACAGTTTGAGGCCAGCCTGGCGTAAAAGTCTGTCAAAAAAAGAAAAAGCAAAACAAAACAAACAAAAAGAGAAAAGAATGAATGAAACAAAGAGAAAAAGAAACCCAGAAGGAAAAAAACAAACAAACAAACAAACAAAAAAAAACAACAGAGACTGGGCCTGGCAAGATGGCACAGCACCTGCATCCTGGGTCCTACATGGTGGAAGGAGAGACCTGACTCCCAGAAGTTGTCATCAGCCCTCCACTGGTGGAGGCCAGTGACCACACACATACATACAAAGTAAATAAAATGTAACGAAGAAGAAAAGGGAGAGGAATTGAGGAATCTAGTAAATTAAAAGACCAAGGGAGAGTTAGGTATGGTGGTACAAACTTGTGATCTCAAACCTTGAGAAATAGAAGCAGGCTGGGCAGTAATGGCGTAAGCCTTTCATCCCAGTACTTGGGAGGCAGAGGCAGGCGGATTTCTGAGTTCGAGGCTAACCTGGTCTATAGAGTGAGTTCCAGGACAGCTAGCGCTACGCAGAGAAATCCTATCTCGAAAAACAAAACAAAAAATAGAAGCAGGAAGAATAGGAGTTTAAGGCTAAACTTAGCTATACTGTAAATTCATAAGGCTATATAAAACTCTGTCTCAGGGTTGAGGATTTAGCTCAGTGGTAGTTTTTTTTTTAAGATTTATTTATTTAATGTATATGAGCACACTGTAGCTGTCTTCAGACACACCAGAAGAGGGCATCGGTCCCATTACAGATGCTTGTGAGGCACCATGTGGGTGCTGGGAATTGAACTCAGAACCTCCAGAAGAGCAGTCAGTGCTCTTAACCACTGAGCCATCTCTCCAGCCCAGTGATAGAGTTCTTGCCTAGCAAACATAAGGTTCTGTCCTGGCTCTGTCCTCAGCTCCACAAGAAAACCAATACAAAACCAAAAAAACAAAACAAAACCCAAAAAGCTACCTCATTTGGTGGCTTTTGAATCTCTCACCTCCACCCTAACAGGGAACTTACAACCACCACCCGTGTGTGTGGGTAGGACCCCTGAGAGCCTTTTCCCCCGAGACAGATGAACATGGCTGTCTCAGATAGGGACAGGATTACTGCAGCAAGATTGAGGTCACGAGGCTAAGTGAGTGCTTAGAAATTTCCAACACAAAACATCCACATCCGGGTAGGCAGAAGGTTCCTGGATGGACACAAAAGACCAGGAAGGATGTCAAAGCCATCCCAGGGGAGGGAGAATCGAGCCCGGGGCTCTGCTACCTCTTCTAGTCCGAGGGCTGCTTTGACTGGTTTACAATAAGAGATTAGGAGGCCAGAGACACTCAGGAGTAAGGACGGAGGTCCAGAGTCAGACGGGACTTCTGAACAAAGTGCTTCCCCACCCCCATTTTCTCTAGAAAAGGAGCCTGTCATACCCTTGTGAACTGTAAGAGGAGACAAGCAAAGGTCCCCACTGAAGGCTGAGTGGAGAGGAATGAACCATGGACACGCTTACCTTTAAAGGGCTGCAAGGAAGGCTCTGAGGACACTTTCTGGGAGGAGCAGGTTTTGGAACCAGCAGGATCACATCCAGAATCAAACGTCCAAGGAGTAGTTAGTTCCCTGTCCGCTTCAGTCAGGGGTCTGCCTGATTCCATCCCGGCTCTATTCGGAGCTTTTGTCTGAGGAAGTAGCTCCAGGGCCAGCTGAGCCACCTTTTGCGGGACATAACTTCTCAGCCTAGATTATCTGACAGAGCCCTCGAGAAGCTCTCTGTCTCCTGAGGCAGACACTGCAGCAGCCCGTGGAGCCCCGAGGCCCCCATGCAACACCACGGCTGCAGCTGCAGCCGCTACTGCAGCCCAAGCGGGAGCTCCGACAGGCAGTGTGGCCCCCGGAACAAGAGTAAATGGGGCAGGGCGAGGGGCGGCAGTAGGTCATAGATGGACCCGAGCAGAGAACGCAGTAGGCATGCGGACACGTTGAGGGAGGGCATGCAGGGCAGGGAGAGCAAGAACACGTGCAGGGTGGGCCAGGGAGGCCTGGACAGGAAGGGCAGGTAGCAGTGGCGTCTGAGGTACAAGCAGTGCAGGAACATGGGGGAGGAGGGCAGCTGGGACAGGGACAGGCACAGGCGGAAGGGGGACAGGACAAGCAGGGAGAGGTAGTTGGAGGTCCACGCCCAGAGGATGGAGGGGGCTCCTGGTAGGTAGCCTTCTTATTCCGAGGCCCCAGTCGAAGGCCCAGAGAGAAGTCCATTTGGCTGCAGGAGGCTACTTTGGGGGCAGGGTGGAAGGGAGGACTGGGTGAAACAGGAGGGTACACTGTGAGGGGAGGAGGAAGGCGTGCGCGGGGGCGGGGGGGGGGCAGGATTAAGCCTAAGACACTCTGAGCTTTGCTGATCCTGGAGGGAGCTCAGACCTCCCTCCCCACCTGGCCATTCTCTTCTAGAAGTGCCTGACCTTACATTCATCCACCCTCCCTTGTGCTGACAGTCTTTTACCTGTGCCAGATCAGGACCCGAATTTCCGGTCAGCAGTTACTCTCACAGTTCCTTCTGCCTGGAATACCTTTCCTGTCTTCGACTGGTCTTACCTTTCTGAAGGCCCAGTGGTTAAGAAGACCGACTGCTCTTCCAGAGGTGCTGAGTTCAATTCCCGGCAATCACATGGTGGCTCACAACCATCTGAAATGGGATCTGATGCCCTCTTCTGGTGTGCCTGAAGGCAGCTACAGTACAGTTGTATACGTAAAATAAATAAGGAAAAAAAAAGCTTCCTTCCCTCTATTCAATCCTAAGGTACTTGTAGCAATTCTAGGCCCTGATACCTGCCTGAGTCTCTCCAGCCCAGATGGCCAGAACTAAGACTTCAGGTTCTCCAATAGCTCCCAGAGGGGCTCAGTGAGGTAGCACCAGGCAGCAAGAGAAGCACTTCAGGACCCTGAGTCAGGGATGTTGCTGGGAGACAGTAGGAGTCTTGGGGTGCCTGGGTTCTGGGAGTTTCTGGAGAGAGTGAGTCCCAGTGTGGGTGTGGGGGGTGCCTGGCTGTCTATGGGAAACCAACAACTGGCTTGGACAACTATTATTTGCTGGCTTATTATGGATCAGGCGCTGACTGCTGGAGTGAATTAGACAGCTGACTTTCCTCTCTTAAAAAGGGCCCTTAATATAAGGAGTAAGGCGGGGTGGGGACAGAGACCCAATGGATAGATAAGTCAGTATTTCAGAGCTTGAGTGGCTATGTACATCATCATAGGGTCATCAGATAAAAAGTGGTTTGGAGAGGAGAATCCAGACAGCACCCAGTACTTAGGATACTCCTTAAGGATTCTGGGCAAGTTTTCAAGCCCTGACAGAAGAGGGGGAGCTGTCTGAATGAACCCAAATTATCAGGTAAAGAGAAAAACAAAGTTAAGAATAAGGGAACTTGGGCTGGAGAGGTTCAGGCTCAGAAGTTAAGAGCACTGGCTGCTCTTCCAGAGGTCCTGAGTTCAAATCCCAGCAACCACATGGCAGCTCACAACCATCTAGATAATGAGATTTTTACCTTGCGGGCATACACGCAGGCAGAATTCTGTATACATAGTAAGTAAATAAATCTAAAACGGGGGCTGGAGAGACGGCTCAGCGGTTAAGAGCACTGACTGCTCTTCCAGAGGTCCTGAGTTCAATTCCCAGCAACCACATGGTGGCTCACAACTATCTGTAATGGGCATCCGATGCCATCTTCTGCTGTGTCTGAAGGCAGTGACAGTGTACCCACATATATGAAATAAATATGGCCGGAGCAGGGCCAGAGCAAGTGGAGAATCTGGCTGGGCAGTGGTGGCACATGCCTTTAATCCAGCACTTGGGAGGCAGAGGCAGGTGGATTTCTGAGTTCAAGGCCAGCCTGGTCTACAGAGTGAGTTCCAGGACAGCCTGGATACACAGAGAAACCTTGTCTCAGGAAAAAAAAAAGGGGGGGGGGAGCCTCCAGGTTTGATCTCAGCACCATATTAAAGAAGGGGAACAGGCAGAAGACACGGGTTACAAGCACTTCCTGCTCTTTTAAGGGTCTGAGTCCAGATCCCAGCACCCACAAGCTCACAACTATCTGTAACTCCAGTACTAAGGGAGCTGATGCCCTCTTCTGACCCACATGAGCACTAGACATGCTTGGGGAAAAGCAGACCACTCATACTCACAAAATAAAAACAAATAAATCTACAAAAAGTAGAGAGAAGGAAGAGAAGCTGGAGAGATGGCTTATCCAGGAAAGGTCTGCAAGCCTGGCAACCTGGCACGGCTTACCAAGCCCACATGGTGGAAGGAGAGCCCCGACTCCTGCACACTGTTCTATGACCTTCCTATGTGCTGTTGCATGGGGGAGAGGGGGGCGGGTGACCTCCCAAGGACAATAAGTCAAGCAGAGGAGAAGAGGACACAGGGAAGGGAAGGACCCTGACTACGGAGATTGCAATATTAGTGAAAGATACCTTCAGGTTGTAGTGTAAGAGCATTCCACAAACTGCCATGAGGCCCCACCAACCAGGGTTGTGAGTCAAGGTAGGGACTTGGAAGTTTGTTTGTGTTTAAGATTTATTTATTATATTTAAGTACACTGTACTTCAGACACTCAGACACTCCACAAGAGGGCATCAGATCTCGTTATGGATGGTTGTGAGCCACCATGTGGTTACTGGGATTTGAACTCAGGACCTTCAGAAGAGCAGTCAGTGTTCTTAAGTGCTGAGCTATCTCTCCAGGCCCTGGATGTTTGTTTTTCAAGACCGGGTTTCTCTGTGTAGCCCTGAGTGGCCTGGAACTCACTCTGTAGACTAGGCCAGCCCGGAACTCAGAGATACCCTGCCTCTGCCTCCCAGGTGCTGGGATTAAAAGTGTGCGCCACCACTCGCCCGCCCACCAGAGGGTCTTGGATCTTATTCAAGTAAAAAAGAATAACCACAGATGGTTAGAGATAACAAACTCTGTTGGTCTTCTTGTTGCTATTCTTGGCCCTGTTAGAACTTATTGTTACCTACGGTTTTTTTGTTCTTTTTTTTTTTTTACTTGTTTTTGTTTTTTTGAGGCAGGGTCTTCTGTAGCTTGCTAGCTTCAAACTCATTATGTAGCCAGGGGCTTGAACTTTTGAACGCCTTATTTTGACCTCCCTAGTTCTGGGATTATAGGTGCTAGCCTACACACACTTGGCCTAGTAGAACTGTCTGGTAAACAACGCAGCATTGTCAGATACAACTGAACCTGAAGAATTTGATGGCACAAACTTGTAATCTCAGCACTTGGGGAGCTGAGGCAGGAGTACGCACTCCCTGTTCAAAGTCAGTTTGGGCTACATATCCCAAGACTCTGTTTCAAACAAAACTAAACTAAAACCAATACCAACAGAAAAAGAAAACTGAATATACAGTTTGGTTTTCTTGAGAAACTGTGATGTTCAAACTGGGCTGGAGAGGTGACTTAGAGGTTAAGAGCATCATTCCGTTCCTTGTACTCATGGAGTGGATCACAACTGTCTCTAACTCCCATCCCAGGGGGATCTGACATCCTCCTCTGACCTCTGGCCACCAGGCACACACATGGTGCCCATACATGCAGACAAATCACCTGTATGCATAAAAAAAAAAAGATTATGCATAGCCATGTTGTTTGCGATGGTCTAAACCGAATTAACTTCCAGATCTATGACCACTAGGATGAGAGGGTAAATTGTGCTGTAGGAATGCAGGGTTATGCAACAATGAAGGCAATTCTGTATAGACACATCTCACAGAAAAACTGAGAAGACATGACAGGAAATAGTCACAATATCATTCTATTATAAAATCCCAAAAACAAGGAAAATGGAGGCCAGGCAAGACTACAGATATAATGCCATGTGATGCCTCCCTTTGAAAAACTGACTTGAGATAGTATGAATTTGAGGGTAGGCTGGACTACACGGTAGGGGGAAAAAGGACAAAATTAAGTTTTTGTTTTAAATATTTATTTACTTTGTGTATGTAAGTACACTGTCATTGTCTTCAGACACACCAGAAGAGGGCATCAGATCCCATTACAGATGGTTGTGAGCCACCATGTGGTTTCTGGGAATTGAACTCAGGACCTCTGGAAGAGCAGTGAGTTCAGTGCTCTTAACCACTGAGCCATCTCTCCAACCCCATTTTATTTTTTATTGACATTTTAAACACTGTGTGTGTGTGTGTGTGTGTGTGTAAATGTCTCAAACATGTCTGTGGGTGCTCGAAAAGACCAGAAAAGGGTGTCTGATCCTCTAGAGCTGAGGTTACAGGCAATTGTGAGCCTGCTAATCTCAGTGTTGGGTCCTTTGGTAGAACAGCAGGTACTCTTGACCACTGAGCTATCTCTCAAGCATCCTTTACAGTTTTTTGTTTGTTTGTTTGTTTGTTTGTTTGTTTAGAGACAGGATCTCAGGTATCCCAGGCTGGCTTCAAACTCACCTCACAGTCAAGCATGACCTTCAATTCCTGCTCCCCCCACTTCTGTCTCCCATGTACTGAACTTAAGGGCAACTCACACATCACCATGCCCAACTTGTCCTCAATGTATTTACACCTGCCCTGACACACACACACACACAAGCCAACAAGAAAATGTCTCTCCTGGGCTGGAGACTCCTTGGTTGGCATGTATAAAGTCCTGGATCCTTTCTGTTCTCTAGCATAGACAGGTGCTGTGTGCCTGTATTTCTGCATTCAGGATCAGAGATTCAGGTTCATCCTAGCTACACAGCAAGTACAAGGCTAGCTTGGGATACTGAGGTTAGACATTTGCTAGTCCATATAAGCATATCTCCCATAGATCTCGAGGACTGTGACCCCTTTATTTTTGGCACGTGACAGTGCCTGGGTATATAAAATGCTCAGTAAATGTCTGCTGAATTAGGTTATACTTAATTTCCAAGTCTCTTGTCCCATGGAGAGAGGAGTGGGAGGCTAAAGGAAAGGCAAAGAAAACCCACTATGGTCAAGGGAGCTCAAGACTACCAATATCTGGTTACTGCACCTTGACTATGTCCTAGCTATGAGACACTGGGCAAGTCATTCAGCTCCTTTGCTTCTCAGCTTCTCCATCTATAAAATGAGAATGATAAACTATGAACTCTCTGGATCACATTGGTGTGTATTATTAGATGCTGTACATGCCTAGACAGTGCCTGGCACAGAGTAAATAATCAACAAGGGATAGCTTCCTGCAAGTCCTATCTTCCTTGCCCCACATCTCAAAAAAATTTTTTTCAGTCGTGCTTTCCTCAGTACTCGAGGCAGAGGCAGAGGCAGAGGCAGAAGGGTCTCTGTGAGTTCAAGGCCAGCCTGGTCTACATGAGTTCTAGGACAGCCAAGGCTACACAGAGAAACCCTGTCTTGAACCCCACCCCTCCATACACAAAAGTCTTCAGATGGGGAGCAGTCAGGCATCAAAGAAGGCCCTAAAGGGTGGACCCACTGGGTTGGGATCCCTTGGTGTGGGTATCAAGATGTAGTTTGGCATATAGAGTAATGGAGATCTGATTGGAGGTGAGCAGAACCCAGGCAGTTGGTGAGAGTTGGCAGAGCAGGCAGGAGGCCTGGGTCTTGGGGCTTTCCAATCAGGGGAAGTCCCAGGTGTGGGTACAGGGGTGCCAGGCTGGCTCCACCCAACACCCTGGCCTCAGGGGATGTGGGCACAGGTAGAAAAGTAGGTCAGATCAGGGATGGCGTTTAACTCATTGGTCCCATGATCTGTGCCACCTCCAGAGGTGTCATGGCTTCCCTCCTCCAAACGGCTCTCCATTCTTTTCTTCAGAAAGGAAAACCTGTGCAACTGGTATGCAGTTCCCTGTAAAGCCCTTGCTAAACACACCCAAGGCCCTGGGTCTGATCTCGAGCACTCAATTAAAAAGCAACATTTGAAGGAATATCCTTAGAACTTTGATACCCGAGGAGTGGATAGAGAAGGAAGATCCTCCCTCCCTAAGTAGGTTCTGTGCAAAACAGACAGCCTGCTCCCACCTACATGCTGCTGACAGACACCTGGAGTGCTCACCTGGTACACATTGTAGCAACTGTGGAGGCAGACATGCTAGCTCCAGGGAGTGGGGCAGGTCAGGGCTGGATCTGCAGGAGGGCGGAGTATACAGGGAGGAGAAAGCTTTCTCCCCAAGAGGCTCCAGCCAGGCGATGCAAGATTCTTCATGCTGGAGAATTTGCCAGTTTGGAGCTTTGACTTTAGCATGGTAATCTCAAGCCCGAGCCTGTAATGTTTCCCCTTTCTGTGTCTCAGTTTCACTCTTTTGGAACAGGAGAAGGACTAAATGGAATCATTCAGGCACAGCATCACCTTGGGTCCTAGAGCTAGCTCTGACCTCGAGGAGGGTCTTACTATTCTTTCCTTGGGGCATACCGGACACAGGAAGGGCACAGTAATAGGGGTCCCCCTCTCTTTGTTTTTTGTCATAGTGGTATGGTTGAGAGCTAGGACTCCAACCCCAGGATCTTTGACCGTTTTTTTCTTCCATTACCCTCCTCTCTCCCTTCTACCCAGAAAGCTCTCCTAATGCCCCTGACTGGGTATAAACACACCCTCCTGCAGCACCTCTCCATCCTGATTGCCTGGTTAGTTAACACCTGACACCTCCACCAGACTTCCAGCCAACAAGGGCAGGGACCATGTATAGTATTCCCAGGGTTTAGCATAGTCTGTTCAGTTCAAATTTGCCGAATTAATGAACAGCGCACACGTAGGGAAAGAAATCCTCAGAACACATAAAACTGTTGTGTTTGAAAACCAAGGTATTATTCTACATGGAGGTCTGGACAGCCCTGGGGCTGGTTAGGACCTTCCACATACAAACTTACACATCAGCAGAGCCAAGAAGCTGGCAAGCACAGACAGACCTGGTACAAGGGCAGAATTGAATAAGCACCGAGCACAAAGCCAGCACCAGCCTTGGCACAGAGCACACCTGGAGGGAGGAGGTGGCAGAGGAGGTGAGGAAGGACGAGAAAAAGCACACGTGTAGTACAAAACATGTTTTCATCATGTTCTCCCCGGGTGCCCTGGTCTCCAAGCCCCTCTAGTACTTCTGTGCCTTAATGATGTCCTTGGGGATTGTAATCCAGTTTCCCCCAGCCCCCACAGACATCTGCCAGCAACCTCTGAGTGTAGCACCGGGCATGCCTGCAGGACCAGACTGAGAAGATGACTTAGTCAGTGTCTTGAAGTTAGTGGGGTAACAGGAGAAATAGAGAACCAGGAGGACATTCCTGAATCCTCTTCTCCCTGCAATTCTTCTTGGTCTTTGCTCTGTTATGCAGGTAGTAAAGGGGGCTGGAGGGGTGGCTCAGCAGTTGGTCATACTTGTGGCTTTTCCAGAGGACCAGAGTTTGGCTTCCAACACCCATATAGTGCAACTTGTTACCCAAGTTCTAGGGGATTCAATGCTGCCTCTTCCTCCTCATTATTATTATTTCTTTTTGTAAGACAAGGTTTCTCTGTGTTGCCTTGACTGTCCTGGAACTCACTCTGTAGGCCAGGTTAGCCACCACTGCCTGGTTGCTCAATACCTTCTTCTGACCTTCACTGTTGTTGGATATATATGGTGCACGCACACACACACACACACACACACACACACTCACTCATAAAATAAATATTAAAAAGCAATGGTATAAAAAAAAAAAGCAATGGTATGGGGCTGGAGAGACGGCTCAGTGGTTAAGAACACTGACTGCTTGCTCTTCCAGAGGTCCTGAGTTCAATTCCCAGCAACCACATGGTGGCTCACAACCATCTGTAATGGGATCTGATGCGCTCTTCAAGTGTGTGTCTGAAGACAGCTACAGTGTACTCATATAAATAAAAATAAATACATCTTTTTTTTTAAAGCAAGGGTAGAAAAGGAGGAAGCATGATCCTAGGACTCCCCAGGATATCACTTCTCTGAGTTGCCACAATGAACAAGCAAAGCACCTCTAAATACAGTAAAACCTAGAAGCAGACTTAACCTCAGGGATAGAAAAGGGAGCAGAGTCCCCTCCACTGGGATAGAGAGAAACAGAATGTGACTCAGTTGCAAGATGGGGAGTGGTGGGAGGGAAACATTTGAACTCTTACGTTTTTCTCCCTATCTGCTGTGTCTATTAATTTTTACACTGCTGGGACCTAAGCCTAGGACTTTATATTGCTAGTCAAGTGCCTTACCCAGGAACTGATCTAGCCAGCCCTCTTTTTCCTTAATTTTATTTTATGTGCATGAATGTCTTGCCTGTATGTATGTATTGTGCATCCAAATCCTGGTCCACAAGGAGATCATAAGATGGCAGAGGTACTGGAAACTGAACCCAGGTCTTCTGCAAGAGTATCAAGTGAGCTCTCTCTCCTGCTCCAAGGAGATGGGGATGGGAAGGGATCTCAATGCACACCGGATTTGCATTTCTTTGGCTACTAGTGAGGTGGAACATATTTTCCAGTGTTTGTTGGCCATTTGTATTTGCCTTTTGAGACGAACCTGTTCATTTCATCAGCCTGTTCACTGTTGAGTTCTTTCTCTAGCTATTACTCTTGTTGGACACACGGCTGGCAAAGACTTTCCTGCTGCACTGTGGCTACCTCTCCACTTGGTTGATTACCAGTCTCCTTTGCTGTACAGAAGCTCTCTACTTTCATGAGGTTCTCTCATGCTACAGCTTCCTGAGTAGCTGGGATTAAGGCCTCTGTCACCAGGTCCTGTGTGTTGTGGTTAAATGCTTCTGTGTACAACTCCAGTGGTTGGGTTTGGCGAGGCACAGAGAGAATTACTGATGAGAGAGGTTGGTACAGGGTAAGTATTCTTGGACAGCATCTCCCCCCACTTCCCCCTCCAGACATAGGCTGGAAGGAGGAAGTTTCAAGGAAGTAGTTATAGTAACCAGGATGGCTAATAAATGAACAGACTCCCACCACAGACAGAGACAGAGACATATCCACAGTTCAAGACAAAGGGAACAGGAAAACAATGGGATTTTAGACTTACTGTCCTCTTGCCCATGTTTTGTCCCCCTCCCATCCCATGAACTTCCCCATCTGCACCCTATCTGCACCCCAAGCTGCAGTCTCAGAGTTCCAATGCTCTGGGTCAAGTCCCTGGGATCCTCTAAGGTAGGTGAAGGGAAGAGCCAATGGAGAGAGCTGCATAGGGTGGTGCCTGGGTCTGCGTCCCAGCGCCTGGGCAGGAAGGGAATGGTGCCCAAGCCCGGTTCATGAGGACAGGAGACTCATTCACTGTAAACCAACTACAGATGTGCTGGGGTGGGGTGGGGAGGGGGATTAGGGCCACATTCCCAAACCGCAGCTGGGTCCGCCCCTCCTTCCGCCAGCCACCACCAGGGCAGGGCAAGAGGGGTTAACTTTGTAGCCTCCTGGCAGGATCCCTGCCACACAGGCAGCTCACTATCCCACCCCAGCCTGAATGCCAGGGTCCAACTCCCTGACACACACCCCTCCCACCCTGCTAGGAGCGGCTCCCAGGGTAACCAGCAAAGTCAACAGCAGTCAGGCCACCTGGGGACGGGACCCTGGAGTACCTATTCCCAACCGTGGAGTGAAAGACAGAGTTTGTCTGCGCCCCCCTCCTCCCCCATGACGTCTCTGGTCTCCTGGGATTGCCACAGCATGCCTCTTCTTCCCCCTTCTCCTTCAGCTGATAATGGCTACCCAAAAAAGTCTTTCCCAGGAGGGGGATGCCTGTCCCCTAGGGTGACAGCAAGACCAGAGCTGAGTAATTCCAAGGTGGAAAATGTGATGTGATTCAGGGGCCTATTACCCAGGTGCTGGCCACTCTGGGAGCGTTGCTGGAGATGGTCCTTTGGGCTAGTGCCTGGCCCAGCCCATCCAATGATCTTTCTCCTCTTCTGGAGTCGTGACCATCCCTGTGAGAGTGCTTCTGTTCTGTTCTGTGCATAGGACTTCAGTTTTCTCTGACTCTGTGGTCTGTAGGATAAAGTCAAACTATTGGCTTCCCTCTCTAGGCTTGAGAGCCTTTCAGCTTTGGTTTGTTTGGAGTCAGAGAACGTCCCCATTAGACACAGGCTTTGGGTTTCTAGAGACCCAGCGTCAACAACATTCGTGGCGCATCTACCAGGCAGCCAGGCAGGCCTCGCTGGCTGAGCCAGACACACACCCTTGCCTGGGCTTTCTCCCTCACACCCAGCGCAAGGCTCCTCCCATCCCCCCTCCTCCCTAAAAGTTCTTTCAGCCCTCCTCCCAGCCAGCCTCTCCCCCTCTAAATCCAACCTAAAGGTGGGGACAATATTGGCAGCGAGAAACCCACGCGCTTTAACTTCTGGAGCTGACTGCAGGCAGAGGGAGAGGGAGGCGGTCGGTGAACCCAATTCGCAGCACCTTCATAACCCCCACTAGTTAAACCAGTTTGCTCCTAGGCCATAGGACAGAGAAGGCCAGGGGAAGGGAGACTGTTTTGACTCGCAGGTGGAGGTTAACTGAGAAAAGGGGACAGTGCCTTCTCCTCTGGTATACTCCTGCCCCATCACTCCACGTCCTGGGAGTGTCCACGTCCCTCACTGCCTACCCTGGGAGGTACCAGAGACCGGCCTGGCAGAGTACAGCGTGGCCAAAGACAACTCAGTCTTCCCAAATGGCTGGGAGAGGGATAGCGCCAGAGAGAAAGGGTTGGCATCATGGAGCCCAGGACACTGACCTCTGCAGCTCTGCCCGGCCTCCCGGGGATGGAGCCACGGAAGCCTTGCAAATGGGAGGGGCAGAGACCCAGGCGTCCTGGACCGCCCCGCCCAGTCCTCCCCCCCCCCAGCCTCCCCCCACAGCCCCAGGGCACCGAGGAGGGAGCCGGGCAGGGGCAGGCGGCAGGGGAGGGAGGAGCGAAGGCGGGAGGGGGAGGAGGGAGCCAGGCAGGGAGGGAGGTGGGGGGGGTAGGGAGGGAGAAAAAGAAAGAAAATATTTTCCGTGTCCCCGCCTGCGGAGTCAGTGTGCGGTTTGGGAGAAAATGTGTCGGATATTTTGGGGCGGTCACGTGGGCGGGCGGGCTCCGAGAGGCCCCGGGATTGTCCCAGCCTAGAGCCGTGCCCCCCTGAAGCCCCCCATTACCGCGAGTCACTAACACCGCGGCGCTCCATCCCCGAGACCGCCCGACGCCGGGACCTCGGGGCTCTGCGGCCTTCCTTCCCCCGCCCTCCCCTCCAGGTGAGTCAGGCGGGGAAGCCGGCTCGCCCGCTCGCCCGCCCGCCCTCCGACCGCGGACGCCGGGGTCCTCTGCTTAAAATGAGCCAGGGGCGGGGGCGTCGGGAGCCTTGGGGTCCCTTCCCTCCGGGGGTGGCCAAGCTGTTAACCGGGCTTACGAGGAGGAGGCTTCCTGCTCCAAGTTGGGGTCGGTCGTGACCTGGGAAGGGAAAGGGAAGATTTTTAGACAATTCTGAGGATGGGCCGGGTTGTCTGCCCTTGATTTTGGTGAGTATTGAAGGAGAGCATTTAGGAAAGTCTTGGGCAAGCGAAAGGAACCTATCTTCCTGTACTCGGAATGTCAGAGAAGACGATTTTCCTCCTCTGGGAAAGGATGGCATTCTTCCACGGGGGTGGGGGTGGGGGTACTGAAGGGTGGATCTGATGGTCCAAGTACCCTTTCTCCAGTGAAATTGCAGGGCTCTGCAGAGGGACCACGAAAGGTCTAGCAAGTGGGTCCTAGCTGTGTCTAGGTGGGTAAAGTGGTCTGTGTGTGGAGTTTGGACTGCAGACCCTGAGTTCTCTCTGACCTATCCCTAACTGCACAAGTGAACCAACGAAGGGGGGCTCTTTTAGAATATTCTAGAGGGGAGGTCCCAGTGGAACAAAGGTAGACTTATAACACCGCCAGGACAGGTTCAGGAGAGCCCCAGTCCTGGAGTGTCACTGACAGAGCCTCGCCTCTCTTTTCCAGCGGTTTCCACCAGGTCCCTCACCTCAGCCTGGCACAGTATGTAGGAGGGAATCTCTGCAGAGGCCAGAGGGTAAGAATATGCTTAGTTGGTGGTCATGAGGATGGGGCAGCAGGGATGTCTGACTCTGAGAGGGGACTCAAGGAAAAAATACACAAATAATTTCCTCTTGTAGGGCTTAAGCCTTGGGCAGTTGGGATCCTACTCCTCAAATTTGAGGCTTCTGCCCTTGTGGTCTTTTCTTCAGGTACTGAGTTGGGGTTTAAGGTCCACAGCTACTGTCAGTAAGAAGACTTGGAAGGAGTTAAGGGGAGTGTGTGTGTCCTGGGTGCTGGGAGCTTGGGTATCCCAACACACCACACACACACACACACACACACACACACACACACACACACACACACACACACACAGGCTTAGAGCTGGTAGGCAGCACAGGACACGCCCCCCAACCCCGGCACACCCCCACCTCTGGCTCAGAAAGCCACCTAACTGGCACCTCCAGTTCCCCCCTCGGCCCCACCCTGCCCGTGCCCTCTGATGCCCACACACATTCCACTGGCATTGCCTGCCTGCCTCCTGGGTACTGCCCCTCCCTGGGGCCAGTGGGGTAGAGGGAGGGCACCTGAGGATTCAAGGTGGAGAGTCAAGGGTCTAGACTCCCCCAACCACTGCACAGAGCCAAGGAAGCTAGGTCCACTGCTGCCTCCTGGAGAGCAGACTGGGGGCTCAGGCTAGAGTAAAGGATGCCCGGGTTCTCCGCCCATTCTGGAGATGGGGTCATGGAAAAAGGTGGTCGTGTTTATACAGAGGGGAGGGGGGCAGCGGGTGGAGAGCAACTGACAAGAGCAGCTTTGTTCCAGACTCTGGAGCGGACAGGGCGGCAGGGAGACGCCCCCCTCCATCCGGCAGCCCCCTTCATCCATGCCCTCCCCTCAACTCCACCTCATCTCTAAGAGAAGCTTTGTAAGAACCCTCTCCCCAAGTCAGTTGCCTGCCTTCTAGGCCGCGCCAACTGAGGTGGCATCTTGAGAAGAGGGAAGCGTTCTCCATCTTCTGCAGGTCCCACAAAGAACCAAGACAGTTAAGGCTTCATTTAGGATTTCCTTTGACTCTGCACTGTCTTGCTGTCTTCTACCTGGAGCTGAAGTGCGCCCCCTTCCCAGAGAGACCAGACTTAGGAGCGAGGAATCTCTGTTATCTTCTTCACCTCTAAGCATCCCTTCCCAGGTAGTTGAAGAGGAAGGCCAGGGAGAGTTGTCCTTTGCTTACAATGTCCTTGGTGAAGACCAGGACCCCTTCCCCCACCTCCTGTTGAAGTCCTGCCCTACCTTAGAGGTCTGTTTCCCATCTGTAGGTAAGATGCCAAGACAAGGATGGCTGAAATAGAGAGCCTATTCCCAGTCCAGAATCAGGGAAAGATTGGGGGGCGGGGGTTCTCTACCGGTTCATCACTCTTGGCATTGGAGGGGTTAATCCACCTGGAATGTAGCCCAGCCTGTTGAGCTATGGCCCAGGGGCCTAGGGGGCCCTGGACTCCTGGATCCTCCTGAGTTTAACTTGGGATGGGAACCTCATGGACTAAGAGAAGGATCCTGGAGGCTCTGAGTTAATACTGTAGGACTCTGGGGACATCGGGGTAAAGCGTTGAAGGTTCCTGGGCCTGTTGGTGGTACTTAGCGAGGATTAGAGTCTCCTTTATGGGTTTATTCCTTGGAGTCTGGAGTTTGAGAGAGATGAGAGAAAGAAAGAGCGGGGACAAAAGCAGAGGTACAAAGACAAGGGAAAAGATGCTGATCCTAGACAGTTTCTAACTGGAAGGGATGCAGAGATGCATGTAAGATGCCCACCTGTGAGTGCACTGTGGTCTTCTGTTCACTTTCACTCCGTCTCCTATGGAGCGGAGCTGCACCCCAGCCCATTAACCTTCACAGTGGTAGGTGGTTTTGGAGATCCTGATGGAGACCTTTTCCTTACCTATCACATGATGGTGTACGGGATCTGGATTTCCCTTTCCTAGATCAGGGGTCAGGGAAGCTACATTTGTGGGAGGAAAGAACATAGGGAGAGTTTTTAGAAGTCCAGAGAGCGAAGGAGGAGGAGGAGGAGCAGCAATATGGACTGAGGACAAGGAGGGAGTTTTCTGGTGCTACAGTTCTCTCCTAGTAGGGCTCCACCTGCACGGAGAGCATAGGCAGTGTAGGCTGACTGTGGGATGATTGGTGACGGAGGAAGAGTTGGGAGGGGAAACAAAGAAGACAGAGAAAGCAAATGATAATTAAAAGGCACGCGGGAAGTACGAAGTATGATTTTGACATGGCATTTAGCGTGTGCCCTACTTTATCTGCAGCATTCTGTACACGACCAATTAGTGAATCCTCCAAACAACCTTCCCAACTGGTGGGTCCTATTATTCTCAAATGGTAGATGAAGAAACAACGGAGGCGGAGAGAGATTAAATAACTCCTCCCAAGTCCCCCAGCCAGCAAGTGGGGTTGTCAGTTTAGGGAGTCTGCATGTAACCAGTACACTGTACTCTCCAAAGTCTCAGAAATTACAGCAGAGATATTTGCTTGCTGCTATTATGGTAGTAAGAGTTTGAATTAATTTATTTTTTAATGTGCTTAATTTTTACTTGTTTATTCTTTTCTCTTTTTTTTCCTTCCTTCCTTCCTTCCTTCTTTCCTTCCTCTCTTTCTTTCTTTCTTTCTTTCTTTCTTTCTTTCTTTCTTTCTTTTTCTTTCCTTTTTGGCAAGGTCTTACTGTGTAGGCCTGGCTGGCCTCAAACTTGAGAGATGTGCCTGCCACTGCCTCATGGGTGCTGGAATCAAAGGTTATTCAGGGTAAAGGTGTACATGCTCAGTTTGAAATTTGTTTTTTTTTTCCTGGTTTTAGATATCAAACCCAGAACCTTGCACTTGCTACATGCTAAGCAAGTGACCCACCACTGAGCTACAAGCCCCCAGTCTGAGTGTTTGTGTCTCGGGAGACATACTCTCTACTTTGCAGGACAGGTGTTAGAGCAGATGTCTGGTCCAACTGTGATGCTTCCATCTAGGAACTTCACCAAAAGATCTCAAATCGTTATTTACCTTAGAACCTCAGTTTACCCTTCCCTGAAGCTAAACCAAGGAATTTCTCATAATGTGTACAACTTTCTGCCCTGCCCATGCTATGGAATTGCAAGTACCCAAGCCAGGGAGGTAGGAATAACGGAAAGACAGACATGCCTATGGCCTTGGGTTGCACGGCAATCTGCTAGGTGATTGTCGGTCATCTCATGTGTCTTTTTTCCTTTATCTTTCTCTAGGACCCTTGGAGACCCATTGGGCAGGCCAGGAAGGGTGGGCACGGAGCCTCCCAGGCCAGGGCAGTGGGCATGGGCGGGGGCTGCAGCTGAAGACCACCCCCGCCCACTGCTGAGTCCACGGGATTCTCACACTGCAGCTACCATGGCCACCAATAAGGAGCGACTCTTTGCGCCTGGTGCCCTGGGGCCTGGATCTGGTTACCCAGGAGCAGGCTTCCCTTTCGCCTTCCCAGGTGCACTCAGAGGGTCACCGCCATTTGAGATGCTGAGCCCTAGCTTCCGGGGCCTGGGCCAGCCTGACCTCCCCAAGGAGATGGCTTCTCTCTGTGAGTCCCGGGGGTCTTGGGGAAAATGAGGGCAGATGGGTATTGGGTGATATAGAAAATGGACACCCTTGTTGGAAAGATGGGCAGGGATGGGGGTAGAAGGGGTGGAGTTAGATGTATTTTGTGGATAGTATCTATGGATGGTAGTTCTGTTCAAATATGAGCTCAAAGTAGAGGGCCTAACAGTACCTCTGGGGCCATTCAACACAGAAGGGAACACAGTCTTGTGGACACCCAAGTGTGCTGGTGCACCTGGTGCCCTTCAAGGCTGCATGCGGTGGGGAGGGCAGACAGGACTAGGGAATCTGAGAAGTCAGTCGGTCAGCTGGGTCTGTGGTGAAGAAGAGCAATGGGGTTCTAAGGCTGCAAATAGGAAGGAAACTTAGTGCCCCCCAATGCGTAAAGATGTGTGGGGCTGGGAAAATACCTAAAGGTTCTGAGGACAGGAACAGCTCGGCGGCAAAGAGGCGGCTCTTGGTCCACAACGTATCTAGACTGGAGCAAGGTTTACTCAGAAGCATCCTCTCCTCAGCCACGTGTTTCTGGACTCCTCCCCTACCCCAGGTCTGGAATAGTCCCCCCCACCCCCACCCCACACACACTGCAGATCCCCGCTTGTCCTGGGGCCTGTCCTCCTTAGGTTAAAGCATTTCAATGCTGCCAGCAAGGAAGGCCTAAGCTTCCTTTCTCCCTCTGGGATCTCTCTTTGTCCACTTGGCAATTGTCACTCCTGACCAGGACATGACAGGCAGGGATGTGGTAGGGGCCTCGGACTCCAGTTTCTGGCACAGGGCTCTATGTATACAGTGATAGAGCATGAAGAAAAGGTAAAGCGAAAGCTTTGCCAGGAGTGGGGAAATAGAGACAGAAAAAGAAAGCTGAAGACACTTTTTTTAAAAAAAGATTTTATTTATTTGTCTTATATATGTGATGAGTACACTGTAGCTGTTTTCAGACACACCAGAAGAGAGCATCAGATTCCATGACAGGTGGTTGTGAGTCACCATGTGGTTGCTGGGAATTGAACTCAGGACCTCTGGAAGAGCAGTCGGTGCTCCTAACCACTGAGCTGTCTCTCCAGCCCAAAGACAGGTTCTTTAGCACAGTGGTTTACACTTTTAATTCCAGCACTCACAAGGCCGAGGCAGGGATCTCTGAGTTTGAGACCAGCTTGGTCTACACAGAGAAACCTGTTTCAAAGAAAAGCAGCAGCAACAACAGTAAAGGTATAGTTGTCACACTGAGCAGAAGAGAAGGAGGGCACTTAAGGCAAAGTGGGGGACACCTGGAGGACTTTGTATATAGAGGTGACTAGACTGGGCCGGCAGCTCCACTGGAAAGAGTATGCTTATCTGGAGCGTGTGTGCGTGTGTGTGTGTGTGTGTGTGTGTGTGTTTGTCTCTCAGACCATGTGTATAGTGTGTGTACATAGCATCACCTAGACTGCTCCTACACCGAACTCCGTATGCCACAAAACTGTGAAGAATCAGGAGGACTGATTATTAAGAATTTGTAGTGTAGAGCTGCTGATGTGTGGTAGGGGTTGCCTGTGGTGTGGCTGCAATACAACGGAGGTTACGGGGCGACGTGCAGGGTGAGTGTTTAGAAACTTCAACGGTAGCCCCTCTCTTCCCGAGTGTCATTCCGTGAACCTGCCCCTCACCAGGTAGTGGAAATAAGCCTCAACTCCCTCAAATGTATTCCTTGAGGGGGAATCATACAACCTAATCATACCATCTTCCAACTTGGTTTCCCCAGGTTCTGTGGGAGGTAACTAAATGAGCCAAAGTCAGAAAGGAAGAAGGGAAAGGCTGGTGGCCGGTACCTAGTGAAAGCCTCCTTGTGTTCCTGTATTCTAGATACATGGAGATGGAGGTCAGGGTTCAAAGTGAGGTCAAGGTATCGAAGGTGGCAGGCTGAGTCCCATCCTCAAAGGTCGCCCTGAAGGACAGGGGGGACTGGAAGGAGAGCTCCAAAAGAAAAGCCAGCGCCAGGGGAGGCAGCTGAGGAGGGTGCGGCGGGCTAGCATGAGGGACAGGCCCAGGCAGGGAGATAGCAGGTGAGGTAGGGAGGAGGGGAAGGCCTAGGTCCAGACAGTGTGCTTGGGGTGGGGCGTCCAGCTAAAGGGAAGGAGGAATCCTGGAGTTTAGGGACCCTCTCTTGGTGGGAGAGTAACCGACCAAAGGATGAGAGAGTGACCTCTCTGCTTTGATCCGCTGTCCCTTTTTGGCTGTAGCCATCTAATCACAAATGGGAGGGGTGGATTAGAGCCATAAATCTGACGACACACCCATACTCTCTCACCTACACCGTGAGCCTCTGTCTCTCATTACATCCTCTTATTCAGTGTACCACCCTCTTTCTCAGGATGAGAAGGGATGGTTTAAGGAGGGGCCTGAAGCTTCTCCTTGGGGGCTGGTTTTTGGATAATGTTGAAGAGTCAGCCTCTGGCACCTTGGGGATATCCTTGGTGAGAAGAAGCCTTGCTCCACCTCTTGGGGCTCTCCTGGGGCCTCAGTGGGTGAGGCAGGCGTCTTAGAACCCTGTAGTGGAGGAGGGGAGAGGCGAGGGGAGCATGTGCTGCCGAGCTAGGCAAGCATAGACCTGTGTGCATGAAAAATGGAGGGAGTGCATGCGCAAGCGCACCCCTGCGTATGCATGCGTGCATACATGCGTGCCAACGAAAGGCCAAGTATCCGTACCTCTGTGTAGCTCTCACGAACACTGATGTGTAGTATATTTGCCTTTCCAGATTACAGGGGCAGAGTGTGTCAGCAGAGAAAGGAGTCTGTGGTCTTGAAGACCTGGCCCAATTTGTCCTTCAAATATTGTGGCGGTAATAACTGCCATGGATGTGGGGCCAGTGTCTGTAGGGCAGGGAGCCCAAGCTCCACTGTACTAAGTTACTTGGGGACACTGAAAGCAGGCTGGCACAAGGAGAAAAGGATTTAAGCTGGAGGTGCCCAGACCTAATCCAGAGGGGCAGCTATACAGGTGCAGACCCAGAGAGGGACCAGGCACGAGGGAAAAAAAGTAAGGAAAGAAAGCCGTGGCAGATGAGGGTGGCAAGCCGGCGGCAGCGAAGTCTCCTCCAGGAAAAACCCCCAGTGACTGCCTCTTTTCCCTCCCCTCCCAGTCTCTCCTCCTCCTCCGGCTCCAACTCCAGCCCCAGGCCGACACAAATGGGGCTTTGATTGCAACAGGAAACCTCTCCGGCGGGGGGAGCTGAGCTTGCCGCCGCTGCTGGGGCCCAGGCGGCACCCCCCCCTCTCCTGGCCCCCTACCCTGTCCTAGCCCCCATCCTGCCAAGAGCGCCTCACATCCTTGGTTTGGGCCTCACCCTCTCTTTCACACCTCCCTCTGCCACCCCCTCCTTGTCTTCGGAAGACCCCTCCCAGAGCTCCTCAGGTGGGACCTATCCCTTTAGGACTTACCCATTTGGGCGGGGCCTACTTGGGTTTGAAATACCCCCTTCAGTTTTTAAGAGTGAGATTTTGGAAGAAAAGGAGGGTTATTAAGCAGAAAGAAGTCCAAGCCAGTGATCCTCAAACGTAGAGGTGGCAAGACGGAGAGAGAAAGAGGATTTAGCTGTCCCGCTCCCCCAACCCAGCCCAGGCCAAACTCACATTTTTTACCAGGGACTGGTAGAGCTCTGAGGGGTGACCAGGCTGGAAGCCTGAGTGCTGTTGGCCTTCTCAGTGGGGGAGGGGCACATTCTTTGCCCCCGGGACCAGAGCTTTTCCAGGATCTAGCTGGGAGGGGGGTGCACCCTGGTGGTGGGGATCATAGGGAAGGGGGTGAGTCAGGCACCAGCCCCCTCTTCATACCCCCACCAAGGCTGGTGGGGAACATCTGGTTCCCATGAAATGCTAGAGGCTAATGGGTCTAATTGCTGCAATAAGGGTTGGGGGTTGCTTTGGGGAAAAGAGGGGCACTAGATTCCCCCCATTTTGCTTTCTATCCAAGGCTGTACTGTGTCTTGAGCAAGGTCTGGGGCTGGTGGCATAGACTGGTCTGATACCTTAATACCCTTTCCCAGCAATGCTCTCAAAATATACACAGATGGGGTGATGAGAACTGGGGTGCATCTGGTGAAGAGAAAGGGGGGGCTTTTCAGAACTCATGGCTTCCTGGAGCCCTCCCCCCCCACTCTTGTGCCCTCCTCCCAACCCCCTCTCTGTGGCCTGGCCACTTCTGGTTCTAATTACCAACCAGGCAGGCCTGACTTAATTGGGACCTTTCAGATTTCGGAGGGGGAAGGGGAACTTTCAAGCCTTAAGTTGACTCGTCAAGACTCTTTTTTCCTTGTTTTTTTGGGGGTACTCTTCATTTTCTACTCTTTTTTTCCATACTGGTTCTATTCCAATTCAGACACTTAGTCCTGGAGTTTCTTTTCTGTTTTGTTTTGATGGGGGGGGTGATACGGTTGGATTCAGAAATGGAGTGTTGGACATTATGGGAAAGTTCATATTAGGTTGGGAAGATCATGTCTTCCTCTTCATGCCTGCTGCAAGCTCCCAGTTTGCCCGTCCACCCCAGCCCACCATCGCCATCCGCATTTTAGGCCCTCCTCTCCAGCCCTGCCCCCTGAGTCCCTGGCAGCCTCCCGTTCCCCTCCCCCGTTCCCGCCTTCTTTGCCTACTCTGGCACCCCTTCCTGCTTTTTATTCTTCCAACAGGCGCCCCACTCTCTCAGCACCCCAGTGCGACCCCGACTCGGTACAGCAGATTCTTAGAAAAGTGCGCCCCGCCCTGGCTCAGCCACAGCCGCCGGGCGGGGGAAGGGGTCGGGCCGGGCGCCGCTCCCGCTCCCGGGCGCTCCCCGTGTGAGCCGCGCTGACAGAGCCGGCTGGGCCGGCCCGCCGGGCGGTCGGGCGGTCGGGCGGCCGGCGGGCGGGGCGCGGGGGAGGGGGCGGTTTCCGGGAGTCGCCGCCACTGGCGTTGTCCCGGGGCCAGGGTCCCCGATTCGACGCGGCCAGGCAAGGGCAAACTTCTGACGTGGCCAACCCCCTCCCTTGAGTGCCCAGGGGGGCACTGGAGGTGGCACTGAGGGAGGGGCAGCTATTTCCTATGGTGGGGTATAAGTGACCCTGAGCAGTGAATGACCAGCAGGGCAGTTACTGCGAAGGGGAGGGGAGCCCTTAGCACAGTGGAAACTCGGGGTGGGGGCAGTTGTCATTGGGAGGGATCAGTTTCGTCCGAGTCGCAGTTTGGTACTGTAGGGACAGTTTAGGGGGCAGTTTGTGCTCAAAAACTGAAGTCGGGTTCTGGGAGAAGGCAATGAGGGAGGTAGCCGAGGCACTTTGGGAGTGTCAGTCGCGGGATAGAGCTTTGGGGACTTTGAGGGAGGCGGCCCAGCCCTCGGCAGAGGAAGGATAGCCGGAGCTAGGAGGGGTAGACTCCGCTGCGCTGGAGGGGGCGGAGGGGGGGGACTCCGCTGCGGAGCTGGCGACGGCCTGGGCGGGGTGGGGCGGGGCCGGGTCAGGAGGAGGTGAGCGCGCCCGGCCACCCGCCCCGAGGGGGGTTCCCGGAGAGTTCACCGCGGGAGCGCGCTCTGGCCCTCGGACCGGGGGTGGGAAGATCGGGAAGGAAGGAGGCGGCAGCGCGCACTGAGCCGCAGGAATGTAGTGTTCAGCTCTGAAGCGCGCGCGCGCGCGCGGAGGAAGAAGGAGGAGTCGGGCCTGGGAATGAGGGGGGTGGAGGTAACGCAGGTCCTACGGGTCTGGAGAGCTGCGTAGCGCAGGGCGTCTCAAGGTTCCCCTCTACGCGGCCATTCTTAACACCCTTGCTTGTGTTGACTTGTATGCCGAGGAAAGGGTTGAAGGGAGGGGGAAGACGCTGTGAAAGGAAATGCGCATATTTGATTCCTTCACTCCTTACCCCAATCCCCACCTGGGCACGCGCCTAAGTGCAAATGTGTTCAGACCTCCAGCTAGTCGAGAGAGCACGATTGCAAGCATTTTTTCCTGAGCCAGGTGTGTTTGCACAAATCCTTGCACCTATGAATGTATGTGCGTGCAGATATGCGTGCGCACTGTTGCACGTTTGCAAATTTGTGGTGCCGGCCAAGATAAATGCTTGCACAGATGTATGTCTGAGCAAGCGCGTGCGCCGCTCAGCTAGTAGACGTATGTGTATGTGTATGTGCTCCACTCCCAGCTCTGCTCATCTTGGTGCCCGGCCCCTTTCGCTCTCTAGGCCCCACCCCCATCCCTCTAGGCTCTGCTTTTACAAAAGGTCTCCACAGAGCTAGCTGCCTAGGCACCCTAAGTGAGGCAGACGGAGGCCGAAGCTACAGCTTCGCCTTCGCGCCCCGCCCAGTTCTTTTCCCTTGCTGGGGATCCCCCTCTTCCCCGCCCACCCCTTACCCCCCATGCATCTCAGCGCCCTATGCTAGCCCTCCCCCTCCCCCCTCCAGGAGCTGCGGGGGGAGGAGGGGGAATGGGCTGCGGGTCCTTGGTGTTCTAGCACCCAGTTTCTCTCCAAGCCGGCTCGCGATGTACGACTGCATGGAATCGTTTGTCCCGGGTCCGCGACGGCTGTATGGGGCGGCCGGGCCCGGGGCCGGCTTGCTACGCAGAGCCACTGGCAGCTCCTGTTTCGCCGGACTTGAGTCTTTTGCCTGGGCACAGCCTGCCAGTCTACAATGTAGGTATTCGAGCTCGGAGATCGGGTATTGGGTGCACGAGAGGTTGGTGCTTACTATTTCCGTGTGTAAAGTTTGGGACCGGGGCTCAAGAGGGTATTCTGGTCCTTTCTATGTGAGGTACTGGCCCTTTAAACACGAGGGCCTCCAGAGTCCGTCTCCTTTGCGTGTGTGGGGCAGTGTTTGGAGTGTATGTGGTTTTTATGGTGGATGTTTAGCTAGGGCTTTGGTTGATGCCGCTCCAGAGTCCCTGGGTGAGAGAACGATGTATGTTGGTAGTGTGTCCTCCAGTCCTTAGTCTCGGAGGGATACGGCACCCAGCACTGTGGGTAGCGTTTGTAAAGTCCATGCGGGAAGTTGGGAGAGTTTAAAAAAAAATATAGCGCGTGTGAATCCCTGGCTTGTGCAGACCTAGGAGACGTGGGTGTGGAGTAGGGGGGTCTCTCCACACACTGTCACCCTCCGCCTAGGTTGGCAGATGTTTGTGGCCCAATGTGGGGATGTTTGTGGCTTGAGACCGGGAGGGCGTGTGCCTTGCGTGGCTGCGGGGGCGTTTTTGAAAAGTGCTGTGTCCTAGAGTGCATCCTGTGTGCTCTGCTTTTGGGGTGCGAGGGGTGTGCACAGAAGAGTGAGAAAGCTGGATTCTGTGTTCGTCCTCTTTAAAACAACAATAACACAAAACCCCTGGAAGTGTGTATGTATTCGGTTGTCTTGACAGATGACTTTTTCGGCGGCTCCCAACACCACTTAAGCAGGAAGCGAAAAGTTTAAAGCCAAGTGTATGGAGTAGGGGGTGGTCTGAACGTGACAGCTGGTAGGGGATAACAGTCGTAAGGCCCCCAAATATCCATCTTCCCCCTCTCTGTAATGGGAGATGCCAGGCATGGGGCCCTGGAACCCCTTTCCAGAGCGGCAATAAAAAGCTGGGGATGGAGAGGCAGTAAAAATAAAGTCCAGATGAGAAGCGGCTTTGAAGCCTGGGCCACAGTGCCTGGCGGGGGTGGGCTGTTGGAAGGGGCAGAGAGAGGAGCCTGGGACTCCCCCCAAGTTTACTGGGGGGTTGGCACTGCACTCACAGTCTGAGTACGGATGACTGCCTACCTAGGCGGGGGGGGGGGAGGGAGGGTTGGGGGGAAACGCTGGGAAGGGGCGGGCAGCGGGCGGGGTGGCTGGCGCTGGGGGAGTGCGCACGCCGGGTCACTGAGCCCCCGCCAACGCGCCTCGCTCCTTGGCACTCAGAAGCGCTGTTTACAAGTTCAGATTTTTTTTTTTCCTGTCCTAGGGCAGAGCTCTCAGATTTAACTGGGATAGTGGAAAGGGAGGTAGCAAACAGGAGACAGTACTTTGGGATTGGGTGGGATAAGAATTGATGTGCTATTTAAAGGCTGAAGACGGAACTAGTACATTGCACCAAATTTCTATGAATTCTTAACCTTGCCATGCCCAGTATAATAGGGAACTATTGGGCACATTGGCTGGCATCTGATTTAGAAATATTTGGGGGGGGGGCGCTATAGGGTCCTGGGCAGGGACAATATATATTCTTATTTAGGCCTCTGGGGAGATTTGGGGTTTGGTAGTTCAATATTTCTGCATTTCTGTTTGAACCAGTAAGTTTGGCCAGTAATAGGCACACAGAACCAACTATATACCTCCTGCCACTCTCAGAGGGAAGGCGGGTTTAGAGTAGAGCTGGATTGTGTGTTAGTGGCATTTGGATGGAGACTTTGGTGTCCTGGTGTTGTGCTGACCGAATGTGGTGTTTGGTAGTAGAGCCGTTAGCTCTACTTTGTGACTTGTCACCCACCAACGTGGAATACTCGTGGCTTGATGTTTAAAGGTCCGGCCCAGGCTAAGACAGGGCCCACTGTAAGTCTGCCTACTTTTGTGTCTGTGTCATGTTGGCCTGCTAAAGTGTGTCTTCAAGGATATCGTGTGCTAGATTGTGAGTCCAGGCCGCTCAAGCTCTGGGCCTTGCAGCTGGGAGCGTTTACAGCCGGTTATAAAGAGTTTGTTTGAAGCTCCGCTCAGCCTGGCCAGGAATTTCCTCAATTTCAGCAATTTGGGCTTTAAAAGGAGAAAACCCCGAGCCCACCCCCTCCTCCTCAGCAGGGGCCCCTGCCTAGCCCAGGAGCAGCATCCCAGCGCAGAGGACTCAGCTCCCTGCTGCAGAGGGGATCCCCAGGTGTCCCAGAAGACCCTGCTAGCTTTGCAGCGCCTTCCACCCACAGCGACCTCAGAGCCATCGCATGGCACTTTCGGATACGGGGGGCGGGGATGTGCCAGAGGGGTGCTGAGAGAGGGTGACGGTGCCATTAGGATGGGAAAGGCTGCCCAAGGGCAGGCTCTCTGGGGCCTCTGTCTTATAATTGGCTGGTTCTGCCTGCCCCATGCCAGCCTGACCGCACCCAGGCCTTGCGCAAAAGAGGAAATGAGGAAATGAGGCAGCTCTCTGTGGGTAGGGAGGGCGTCAGTGCAGGAGAGAGTACCACCCCACGCACAGGCCTGCGGGTCAGGCGCATGCCCTGAGGACCCCAGATTGGGCTGCATGTGAGGACCCGAAAGGCCTTCCCAGGTTTTCCCAAACCTCCCAGCACCCATTCAGGCAGCCCCACCCCCAGTCTTGAATAAACTCCCTGCACCCTCCGCCCCCTTTCTCTTGAAGGGGAATCTAACTCCAGCAGGATTCTTATGCTAATTGAGTGTGTGGGGGGTGGGGTGGGTAGTGAGGGCTTCCCTCTTTGTAAAGTGGTGGTCCTGGTCTGGAACCCCCAACTTATGGGCTCTTCTGTCCTCTCACTACTTTGGGTCGTATGGACTTGTGACCAGGTGGGTTGCATGGCGTGGGAGGAAGGACGCTCACAGGAGATGCGTTCAAAGGACTTAAGGGTTTTTTTTGCCCACCTCACCCCACCCCCGACCACTTCCAAATGCGGGCAGCAGGTCCTGCAGGCTGGATGATTTTCAAATGTCCTGAGCCTCTGAAGGCAAACCCCACACTCTCCCAGCCTGTGGCGGGCTTGTACTCAGCAGCCTCCTGTATAAAGTGTGGGTTCCTCCTACTCTGGGCCTTGGCTAGGACTCCATATAAACTACTGTTTTCTAAAGCAGTTCAGGAGTGAAGAAGACTGGCTCTCGGAAAGGGTCTGGGGCAGCTCCCTTCCCCCTCAGCTCTGTTTACCCAGTGTCACCTGACTCTCTGCTACACCCCAAACTGCTCCTGGACCTAAGGATCTGAGTGAATCCCTGGTCAGAGCCCCTGAGAGCCTTGGCTCCCCTGTCAGCTGACACTGAGCTGGTCACTCAGCGACTAACGCGCCCCTTCTGACCTGAGAGGTCTTTCAGGAGTGACTTAAGTCATTCAGCCAGGTGCCAGCTGTAGGTAGACTGTTCCTCACTTGCCTCTACATTTCCTGCCTTACCCTGCCCCCTGCAACCCCAACTGCTTCCAGAGGCCAAGGATGGTGGAACTCTGGGGTGACCAGAGCCAGGAGTGAGCCCTAACCCTTCAGCTCTATGCCCTTCCCTTTTTTAAAAAAAATGTGTGTGTGGCGTTCTGTCTGTACGTATTTTTTTGTGTGCCATTTTTGCGCCTGGTGCCCACGGAGACCAGAAGAGGGAAGTGATTCCTCTAGAACTGGAATTACAAATGGTTGTAAACTACCATGTACATGCTGGGAATCGAACCCTGGTCCTCCAGAAGAGCAGCCAATTGCTCTTACCAGCTGAGTCTCAACCAAATCTTCAACTTTATGGAACAGAAGCAGAGAAGTTAACTCCTAGGTTGGCCTTGGCCTGGAATTTGCAGAACTGAACATTAATGTAAAAGAGCTGGCCTGATGGGATGGAGTGGGGTGGTAGGGGGCAGTGGTGGGGCCTGGAATCTCAACAAGCTATGTAGAGTGGTGACCTGGGCTTTCCTGGGAGTAGCTGCTAAGGGCTTATGCACAAGAGTGGCAATAGTGGTCACCAGCAGGTCCCAAGAAAGAGAGGCCGTGGGAGGAGGGTGCCTCTGCTGATCTTCTCACGATGCTCTTCCTTCAGCGGTGGAGACACAGAGCACCAGCTCGGAGGAGATGGTGCCCAGCTCTCCCTCACCCCCACCACCTCCTCGGGTCTATAAGCCATGCTTTGTATGCAATGACAAGTCTTCTGGCTACCACTATGGGGTCAGCTCCTGTGAAGGCTGCAAGGTGCGTATATGGTGGGGCGAATGAGTTTAGGACTCAGAGTTACCTGGGCTTACGATCAGAGACGGGAATACAAGGTTGGGAATGTAGCTTAGTAGGTAGAATGCTTGCTTAGCATAGTTGAGAACTCAGCAACACATCAGAGACCCTCTTATGCCAATGCTCTAGAAGCAGAGGCAGGCAGATCTCTGTGAGTTCGAGGCCAGCCTGGTCTACAGAGCTAGTTCCAGGACAGCCAGGGCTACACAGAGAAACTCTGTCTTGAAGAACCAAAAAGTAATAAATAAATGAATAGATAAATTAAAATTATTTTAAAGATGGGGGACAAAGGTGCTGTGTTCACATGAGGTTTTTGTTTTTTTGTTTTTTTTTTGCCTGTGTGGGATGAGAGACTGCTTTGGGCATAGATGATTAACTGATTGGACGAGGTGCTGAGGACCCAGCTCAGTGGTAGAATGCTTGCATGGTGTGCAGAAGATTGGATATCACACATACATACACACACACACACACACACACACACCACAACACACCACACGCACACCACACACACACAACACATACACACACACACACACCACACATATACACACCATACCATACATATACCCTCCACTCATACATCCACCAAACAAACACATACACATAAACACCACCACACACACCACACATACACACACCATACACACAAACACACACCATACATACACCCCACACACATACACACACCAAACACACACATACATATACACACAAATACCACCACACACTATACATACACCACACACAGACACACCACACACACACACACACACACACACACACACACACACACACGTGCGCGCACGCGACTGGTCAGATCTAGCTAGGGCCAGATTGTTAGAGAAATACTGGTATTCCCATATTCCCAGCACCCGGTTTAGTGACACTCCTGCTCCCAAACTCAGGGCTTCTTCAGACGCAGCATCCAGAAAAACATGGTGTATACATGTCACCGTGACAAAAACTGTATCATCAACAAGGTCACCAGGAATCGATGCCAGTACTGCAGGCTACAGAAGTGTTTCGAAGTGGGCATGTCCAAGGAAGGTAGGCTTTCTCCTGTGCTGTCCTATGGTGTGGTTGTCCCTTTGCAGTCCAGCTTCCCTGACCCTGAGACCTAGCCTGTCGTGTAACTGCTTTCTTCTCCAAGACCATTCCCATTAGATTAGCTCCCTTCACCCTGTAGGCTACAGCCTTTTACATTCTCCACTCTCTTGACCATTCTTCTGAAACCTGGCACTAATGGTTTCTTCTCTTCTGTTTGGTGGAGCAGGAGGGTTGGGCTCATCCCTTCCCTCTCCTGTTCTTTCACAGGACAGATCCTGAGATGGCTCTGAGCTGGCCCCTCCTTTCTACCCCCCCACCCCCCCACCATTGTGCTGCCAAGGCTATAAGTGGATATCCTGCCTGCATATCCTGCCCCCCTCCAACCCCCAGCTCCTGCAGGGCAACCGGAAGGGCAGGATGGAGCCGAATTGGCCTGGGGAGGGAGCATGGCTGTATGCTCTGGGTGGGGCTAGGGCAAACCAGTCTGGAAATAGGAGCTTATGTAGCAGAGAGGGAAACTAAGGCACTAATATGGATTCTTAGTGAGAACGGAGCCCGTGGAGGTAGGATGAGAGAGGACATCCAGAAGGAGAGTCTGTCATCCAGAAGGGGAGTCTGAGGGTCCTGATCCTTCTCTTTGCCTCCAACCCCAAGCTGTAAGGAACGACCGGAACAAGAAGAAAAAGGAGGTAAAGGAGGAGGGCTCCCCCGACAGCTACGAACTGAGTCCACAGTTAGAGGAACTCATCACCAAGGTCAGCAAAGCCCACCAGGAGACTTTCCCCTCACTCTGCCAGCTGGGCAAGTACACCACGGTGAGGAGTGGGCAGAGGCTGGGTGAGGGCTCCGGGTGGTGCCTCAGGAACGGGCAGGGCTGTGGAGAAAGTGCCCAGGGGGAGCCTTCACGGCTCATGGCTCTCTTCTTCCCCGCAGAACTCCAGCGCAGATCACCGGGTGCAGCTGGATCTGGGGCTGTGGGACAAGTTCAGTGAGCTGGCCACCAAATGCATCATCAAGATTGTGGAGTTTGCGAAGCGGCTGCCTGGTTTTACAGGACTCAGCATTGCTGACCAGATCACACTGCTCAAGGCTGCCTGCCTGGACATCCTAGTGAGTTAGGCGGATGAGTTCTGGACCACTTTGACCCTTTTCCACCACCACCACCACCACCACCACGTCCTTTAGCCTTCTCTATCTAAGCTCTTTTTGTCTTAGCCATTGGTGCCTGGTTTACCTGGCCTCCTCTTTCCAATCTCAGAGTCTCACCTCTCTGCCTTATCCCCATCCTCCAGATGCTGCGGATCTGTACAAGGTACACCCCAGAGCAAGACACCATGACATTCTCTGATGGGCTGACCCTGAACCGAACCCAGATGCACAATGCTGGCTTTGGGCCCCTTACAGACCTCGTCTTTGCCTTTGCTGGGCAGCTCCTGCCCCTGGAGATGGATGACACGGAGACTGGGCTACTTAGTGCTATCTGCCTCATCTGTGGAGGTGCGGGGGCGCCCCCTGGTGTCTGCTAGGACTTCCTTTCCCACCAGACTGTGTCCACCCTCTCTGGCCAAAGTGGCAAGGTCTTTTCCCCTTGGAATTGTTCCCACTGACCGTATCCTACAGACTTCCCAGCTTATGTTTAACCTTTCTGGCTAACCAAATGGAGGGAAAAAGAAGTCCAGAGAACTCAGAAGCCCTGGCTACAGTGCTGAGATAGGGCCTCATGTCAGGGGAGATAACCTGGAGGGCTCAGTGACAGGAGTAAAGGGTTGATGAGACAGTCTGGCTTTGAGGCCCTCAGAGTAAGGTCTGTCAGGCGTCAGCCTCCTGTCTCTGTGTCCTACCCTGCCTCATCCACTGTTCTCGTATAGACCGAATGGACCTGGAAGAACCTGAGAAGGTGGACAAGCTGCAGGAGCCCCTGCTGGAAGCCCTGAGACTTTACGCCCGGCGACGGAGACCCAGCCAACCTTACATGTTTCCAAGGATGCTTATGAAAATCACGGATCTCCGGGGCATCAGCACGAAGGGTTAGTTCTGAGTCAACTTACACCCCCCCCACACACACCCCTAGACCTGCAGGTCTCCTGAGTCACACAGGTGGACGGGCACGGGCAGGGAGATAAAGAAACTGAGAATCCAGTGACCTCCATAGAGTCCTGGCTTGATGACTACATCCTAATGGGCAGAGTTTTTGAGATTAGAGACAAATTCTTTTCTGTTTTGGTTTGGCTACTGCTGTGTGTGTGTGTGTGTGTGTGTGTGTGTGTGTGTGTGTGTGTGTGTGTGTGTGTGTGCGTGCGCGTGTGTGTATTGCTGGGAGAGGGACTCTGTGCCATCCATAAACTAGGCAAATGTTCTAACTGACAGCCCACCCTCTTTTACTTTTTTTATGTCTTATTTTTTCTGTTTGGAAACTAGATAGGCCAAACTTGACCCTACCTCAGAAGCTTGCTATAAGGACTAAGTGACTCTACACTACCTTGTATACTGAGATGAGAATTAAGAGCCACGTGTGGTTGGTGGTGGTTCATGCATGTCATTTCAGTTCTAGGGAAGCTGAGGCAGTAGGTGTACTTTGAGTTCATGAGTTCAAGGCTAGCCTGGACATTTCCATTATAACAGTGCTTGTAACATCATGATTTGATAAAAGTTATTAAGAACGGACCTTGCAACAGCTGAGAAGCTTTGGACCACCATACTGGGTAATGGAGCTAGAAGTCTCATAGAATGTGGTCTTCAAAAAAATACAGCTAGGAGCTGATGGTGCACACCTTTATCCCCACCCCCCAGGAGGCAGAGGCAGGCGGGTCTCTGAGAGTTCGAGGCCAGCCTAGTCTACAAAGTGAGTTCCAGAACAGCCAGGGCTACACAGAGAAACCCTGTCTTGAAAACAAAAACAAAGACATGTTTTATGATTATTTATTGATCGATTGATTGATATATATGGGCTGTTCTTGTCATTGCATGATGTAGATATTAGGGGGTGGGTCACTCACAGGAATAATTTCTGTTCCACATTTTGTGCGTGTGTGTGTGTATGTGTGTGTGTGTGAGTGAGAGAGAGAGAGAGAGAGGTGCCATAGCTTGTGTGTGGAGGTCAGAAGGCAACTTTGTACAGTTAGATCTCTCTTTTCAGCTTTATGTAGGTTCTTGGATCAGTCAGGTTGTCAGACTGCGTAAGCACATTATGTGCTGAGCTGTCTGCCATCTCACTGACCCACAGTTTTGAAAAGATGTTGAGCATGGTGGCTCACACCTTTAATCTAAGCACCCACGAGGCAGAGGCAGGGGGATCTCTGTGAGTTCGAGACCAGTCTGGTTTACACAGTGAGTTCCAGGACAACCAGGGCTACACAGAGAAACCCTGTTTTAAAAAAAGAAACAAACAAACAAAAAAAAAAAAGGAAAGGAAGGGAGGGAGGGAGGAGAGATACCAGGAGGGCTGGAGAGATGGCTCAGTGGTTAAGAGCACTGATTGCTCTTCCAGAGGTCCCAAGTTCAATTCCCAGCAACTACATGGTGGCTCACAACCATCTGTAATGGGATCTGGTGTGTCTAAAGACAGTGACAGTTTATTCACATATATAAAATAAATAAATCTTTAAAAAGAAAGGGAGGGCCGGGCAGTGGTGGCGCACGCCTTTAATCCCAGCACTTGGGAGGTAGAGGCAGGTGGATTTCTGAGTTCGAGGCCAGCCTGGTCTACAGAGTGAGTTCCAGGACAGCCAGGGCTACACAGAAAAACCCTGTCTCGAAAAAACCAAAAAAAAAAAAAAACAAAAAAACAAAAAAAAAAGAAAGGAAGGAAAAAGAACTAAAGAACTCAAGCTGCATGCTTTGGCCTGTACCTCTGACCCCAAGGATGGCGGCAGGTTTGAGGTCACATGACAGAGGTCTGAGCTAGTCAGGACTCCTGTCTCTAAAAACATCAAAAAAAAAAGAGGAAGCTTGAAAAATGGTGACAGGCAGCAGGTGTTAGGTGAAGTTCAAGGCAGGGAGGGAGCACCTAGGGAGGACCACGCGGAGGGAGAGGGAGAGGGTGAAGTCAAGTCGGTATCCAGAAGTGGCAGATCTGAGCTGGGAGCACCTGAGAGGCGCAGGCCTCCAACCCATGCGCTTCCGTCCCTCTTTGCATGCGTCTGCTCTTCCAATCCTCTTTGCTTCTCTCTGTAGGAGCAGAAAGGGCTATAACCCTGAAGATGGAGATTCCAGGCCCGATGCCCCCCCTGATCCGAGAGATGCTGGAGAACCCTGAGATGTTTGAGGACGACTCCTCGAAGCCTGGCCCCCACCCTAAGGCTTCCAGTGAGGATGAAGTTCCAGGGGGCCAGAGCAAAAGGGGCCAAAGTCCCCAACCTGACCAGGGCCCCTGACCTACCCCACTGTGGGGTTGGGCCCCAGGCAGCAGACTGACCATTTCCCAGATACCGCCAGTGACTGGGGGAGGACCTGCCCCGCCCACTCCCCACCCTTTCAATGAGCTCCTTGTTTTGCCAAAGTTTCTAGGGGTGCCTGTGTTCATCCCTATCCTGTTCTAACCGGCTCCCTCTACAGTCCCGAGGGACTGTCTCGCACCTACCAGAAGAGCCGGAGAAGGGGCGAGCCTGGGTCTAGACTCTTAAAATCTCAGCACTGCCTTTCGGATTCAGGCCACAGGCTCCCCACGCAAGAGGAAGCCCCGCCTTCCCACAGCCCTTTCCTCTGCCAGGTGCTTGGGCCTCTGGGAGCAAACAGGAACACTAGAGACCAAAAGGGGGGCCCTCAGGGAGGGCTGAGCCCACCCTTGTGCCCCACCCTGAGCGCCTGACGCCGTGCGATGAACCTGGGACCTGCGACGCTCAGTGTCCTCTGTGCCCCATCCTAATCCTCCTGCCAGGTGTAGGGGCAGGCTGGGGCCTGCGTTTCTGGGGTGGGGCCTGAGGGGGAAGGGAGAAATGTGAGCCCATTCTGTACCTCTGCTGAAGTACAGCACTCATCCTGGGCCCTCCATTTTATAAGCCTCTCTCCCTTACTCCTGTCTCGTGCCTTGGCCTCCAGCCCTCATCTCAGCCATCAGGCAGGGCCCTCCTACACTACAGAGGAGCCAGGGGTCCCTCTCCTAGTGCCTTCTACCCCTGACCCCCAAGAGCAGCTTGGCCCCAGGGAGGGGAGATGCTGCTTAGCTGATCCCACCCTGACCCAGAGGAAGCCTCTATTTATTTATTAGCTTTTGTTTACACCCTGGAAATGACCCCTTCCTCCAGGGGTCTTGGGAGGGGGAGCCCAGGGCCTCTGTGACCCCCTCTTCCTTTCTTTCCCCAAGCCCCCAGTTTATATTTAGCTGCCAAATAAGATTCCTGCAGGCTCCCCCTTTTCTCTGGGGGGTTAGGGTGCTGTCCCCTCCCCTCTGTTTACATCTCCTACCCCGCTGTTCGCATATTGCTGAGTTTTCTATTTTTGCAAAATAAAGTGATGGAAACTCAATCCTCCGGGTGTGGATCCCTCTAAAGTCGGGGAGGTGACCTGTGGACCTGGAGGAGGAGCTGGGCCCAATGGTGGAGCTGCTAACGGACTTTATAGTTTTCTTATGGGAACAGAATACCAAGTATGATGGGGTGGCAAGGGGGGGCTACAAGTTGCGGAAGTCACTCTGAATGGCCTCCCCCAGTCACCGGTGAGTTCTTGCCTTCGCTGGGATCCTGTGGGTTCATGCTACACCTAGTTGTGTGTTTTCCTGGGATCCTGTGGGTTCACGCTACACCTAGATGTGTATTCGCCGGCTCTGGGCAACAATCTGAGCCGCCATTTGTTTTTGCAAGTTGTTCCTGCGCCTGGAAGACCTGCAGCACACTTAAGCTCCAGTGTTTTTAGAGTTTGTTTGTTTGAGAAAGGGTCTCACTGTGACTCAACCTGGCCTCCAACTCCTCCTCCTCCTCCCTCAACCTGCTGAGTGCTGGATTACAGGCCTGAGACACCACTCTTGGCTCAATGTTGAACTGACTCTTCAGGGACCTCTCCCATTCTTGGCGATCACACTATCACCTCATGACCTACTCGTTGGCAGCTTCTCTTCACCCTGCAGCCGCCTCTACAGCCCTCTGGTCACTTTGTCTCCTAATGTTCTTTACCTCCTCCTGCAGGCCTCACTCTGCCCCACCCCTTTGGAAGACCATTGTCCTCCACCACTGTCTCTGGCTCTCTGTGACTCCCCCTAAAGCCCCCACTGAGCCCCTGGGGCAGAGCTTTCCTTACCTTGCTCCTGGCTCTCCCCCGTGACCAGAGCTATGGGAAGGAGGTGGGTGTGGGACGGGGGAGGCAAGAAGGGGGGGGGGAAGCAGAAGAAGAAAGTGAAAGAAGATTTAGAGGAAACCACAGGGCCAGGGGAAAAGAGGGCATTGTCATGGTTACCATCCGCTGAGGGGGAAGGGCAGAAGGTCTGGCCATCCCTTAGCCTGGAGCCAGCTAAGGCTCACCCAGAGGCCTCCCCTCCAGTCTCCTTTTGCAGCTTCACTTTCAGGAGCATCTATTTGTGATAGGAATTCTTTTGCTCTGTGAGGACAGCAGCTGAGCTAACGGTCCTGGGTCCTGTCCGTACTCACCAGGAACGCTACTTCCTGCAGGAAACTCCACCAACCAGTACTGAAAAGCAGCACTCTCAATGGTGAACTGTGGTCCAGGGGGAAAAAAATCCCATTTGTATTTACAGAATTCATTCTCCTGCCTCATGCACAGATGCTGTTGCTGCACTCTCTCCCAGACTCACCTCTGTCCTGGCTCCTGGACCCCCTGTGGCACCTCCAAACTTAGCCATCTTTCTCTCTCTAACTTGCCAACTGTCTAGACCCTTAAAGCCTTCCTGTCTTCTTCCCTTAGACTCTGCATTCCTACAGATACTGCCTCTCCCTTCTCAGTGATGGAGACTGGACCTAAGGTCTCTCGAAAGTTGGGCAAGCATCTTGACACTGAACTGCGTCCTCACCTTACCCCGTTTTTACTGTACCAGATGGTCTCTTAGATAGACACCATCATATTTTTACGGTGATCTGAGTGCAGATAAAATGGCAGTCATAGGAAGTTCTCCCCTTCCGAACATCACAACTCCTTAATCCAGTTCCTCATGTTGTGGTGACCCCAACCAAAATCATTTTCTTTTTTCTTTTTTCTTTTTTTTTCAAGACAGGGTTTCTCTGTGTAGCCCTGGCTGTCCTGGAACTCGCTCTGTAGACCAGAGTGGCCTCGAACTCTGCCTCCCAAGTGCTGGGATTAAAGGCATGTGCCACCACTGCCCGGCTCCAAAATCATTTTCAATGCTACTTCATAATTGCAATTTTTGCTACTGTTATGAATCTTAATGCAAATATCTGATATTTCCGATGGTCTTTGGTGACCCCTGTGAAAGGGTAGTTCAGCTCCTATGGGGTCGTGACTCACAGGTTTGTGAAACCCTACTTCCTGCTAACGGAGAGAGAGCCAGGATTTTAACTCAGGCAGGTTGGCTTCCAAGTCCAAGTAGTTTAGCTGTTATACTGTTAGGAGTCAAGACTTCTGGGAAAAGACCTAGATTCAATCCAGATTATAGTTAAGTTTATTGATACTGGTAGCAGGACAGCAATCTCTGAGTCAAATTAGAGACTGCCTCTCAAAGGGGACCTTGACTGTCCGTACAAGAATGTTAGAGAAAACAAAAAACAAACGAACAGCAATAAATACCAAGTATATCAAAACAAGTACAGATGTATTATTCTGGGTGGAGGCCAGGGTGTCAGGGTTATTAGGAACTTACCTTCCTGGTAAATCAAAAGACAAATGGCTATTGGAACCAAGATGGATACCTAGCATGAAACGTGGTCATCACAACAACACAACGGTCCCTGGGTTTTCCAAAGGAACAAAAACCATCTTCCTTCATGTTTCTTCCTGTCTGGTTCTTTCCTCTCTGAGATACTGGAGAGATCATCGATTTTGGAAGGAAGCTGACTTGGATTTAGACTACAGCCCAGCCCCCTTGCTACCTGTGTGACATTTTGCAAAGTTGGTCTCTCTTTAGAGTCTCGGTCTCAATCTCTGCGCCTGTTGTATGTGTGGGGGCAGGGGTGGGGACACCGCCACTATCAGACACGATTCTTGTGACCCTTCCTTGTACTTCTTGATAGTTTAGCACATGAGCGGTAGTGCTTAGTAGATGGAACTCCTCCTCGGTCCTTTCTTTACCCAGCCCACTCCTATCTGCTCCACCTTCTGCTAGATCAGTCACCCTCCAAGAGTCCCCCACCCCAGGGTGTGTCACTTCCTCCCCTGCAGCCTCTAGATCTGTACACAAAGGCTGCTGCTACTGCCACCAGCAGAGGAAGGGCTGCTCCACAAACACCTGTGAGTACCATCAGGGCAGCAGCCCACCACCTCCTCCCCTTATCCAGGCCCACTTGTTCCCTACTTCTTGGGAAAAGACTGTGATCTGGGCTCTCCAGTGCCCTGTCTAGTCTTGAAAAAGGCTCTGAACCCCTTTCTGCACTCCTATGGTCCCCATTATTTCTTTCTCTGTTGTCACAGTCTCCTGCTGTTCATCCATTAGTTTCTCCAGTGGAGCCAGAGGGAGGGAAGGAGATTGTGATACTACACACACACACACACACACGTGAGTGTTTTCTGAGAGCCACGGCTTGCCCCAGCCAGCATGCGCTTCTTCCAGCATCTCCTGTCTGTCCCTGGCTGCTATTCTTGCAGCTTAATGTTTTTTTTGCACAGCCCAGAAGTCTTCCCACTTGGCACCGTAGCCACAGACTCCACATTCCTGGCCTACTGAGGCTTGCATTGCACATGTGCACACTTACACACACTCACACACATGTGTACATGCACACACACACACACACACACAAGTGCATGGAAGGAGACAGACAGCAGGTGACAAGATGCCTGGATCGCCAAAGAAGGAAGAAGGGGACAGAACTGAGAAGGACTGGGGAGGCCATGTATGAATTCAGAGTCCCCTTTAGGAGAGATGAGTGGATTTGGCGTCTCTGTCTTGCAAAGAACGGGGTGGAAGTAGAGCCCCTATCTATGAGATGAGTCAAAGCTAAACTTTGTGTTGCAAAGTCTCGAGCCTCCCTGACCACAGCACACAAAGCACGCAGGTCTGAGGTTTCAGTGAGGCTAAGCCTGGGGTCAGCCTCTCCCTGAGAGCAGAAGCTCTGTAATGTACTACACCCATCTGAGGTCACGCGGGGTGGTGAGCAGGATGGGGTGTTCAACGGCTCAGTACCCTACCCTTCCCCCTACTCCCTGTAGAGAGCATCAGTACCTCCTGAGTCTGGACCCAGGCTGAGGAGACTGTGGATGCTTTCTAGCAGTCTCTTGTACACTGCTGGTGACCATGGGAGCACCATAGTACAATCCCTAGGGAACTTATGCTGTCCATACTTACCAATGGTGTGAATAAATGGTGTCTGTCAGCTGGTGCTGCCCGTCTTCCCGAGGGTTCCTCGAGAGTCGTCTGCACATGTGTGGTGGCCGCCTGTGCTTTCCTTGTGTGTCATGATTAGTAATAGTAGGCAGTTAGAAACCATTATGTTTTTGAGGTTGGAGAGAGCATTCGGTGGTTAAGAGCACTTGTTGCTCTTGCAAAGAATCCGGGTTTGACCCCCCAGCACCCATGTATTGCTTAGCAATCGTCCACAACTCCAGTGGCAAGGGACCTGATGCCTCTTCTGAGCTCTCTGGGCATGTGTGTAGTGTAATGATAGACTTATCAAGTAAAAGGAAGAAATCCAACCCCCCCCAAAAAAATCGGAAAGAAAGGTAGGAGAGAAACTATTAAGTTTTAATGTAAAGTTGAAGGTTGAAACGAGGGGTTTTGACATGCTAGGCAGATGCTGTGCTAAGGAGTCACATCTGTTAGACTCCAAATAATTGAATGTGATGTCTACAATTTTAGGTTAACTACTCCTTGTTAACTCACTCAATGGGGGTTTATAAGGAAATTCTTTATTTTAAATTTTCTCTTGCTGTCCTTTATTTTTTTTTTGGATGGGATCTCCCTATGTAGTCCAGGCTGGCCTAGAACTCCTTATGTAGACCAGGCTGGCCTTAAACTCACAGAGATCCACCTATCTCTACCCGCTCTGCACCATCAAACATGGCTCTGAGGCTCTATCTTTATGTTAGTACCACATCGTCTTTTTTTTTTAAGATTTATTCATTTTATATGTTAGTACACCGTTGCGGTCTTCAGACACACCAGAAGAGGGCATCAGATCCCATTACAGATGGTTGTGAGCCAACATGAGGTTGCTGGGATTTGAACTCAGGACTTCTGGAAGAACAGTCAGTGCTCTTAACCGCTGAGCCATCTCTCCAGCCCCCACATTGTTTTTAGTAATGCAGCATTATTTATTTTTGATTAAAAAAAATGTCTTTTGAGACATGTAGTCTAGGCCGGCCTTGAACCCCTGTTCTCTTGCCTCTATCTCCCAGTGCTGGGATAACAGCATGCACTGCCCTGTCTAACACCTTTTATTGTTTGAATCATCGCCTATTTGAATTTTATTCATTTAAATTTTTTTTTTCTTTTGAGACAGTGTTTCTCTGTGTAGTCCTGGCTGTCCTGAAACTGAATCTGTAGACCAGGCTAGCTTCTGCTTCTCAGGTGCTGGGATTAAAGGTGTGTACCACCACGCCCAGCTGGGCATGATTAATGTTTGCAGTGTAACCTAGGACCTCGTGCATAATCACACTTCCTGCTGCTGAACTCTCAACCACAGAAAATCTGGCTGGGTATGGCCACTCACGCCTGTAATCCTAGCACTTGAAAGGGCAAAGACATGAGTTCAAGCCCCGCTTGGGCTACACAACGAGGGTCGGGCCAGCCGGGTCCCTGTCTCCAAAACACCAACACCAAAGCAGAAACAGAAAGGCAACTGGAGAGTTCTCTTAGTGAGTAAAGATGCCTGCAGACAAGCCTGATGCCCTATATCCCACATGTTGCCCTCTGACCTCCACACACATGTTATAGCGTGCTATGGCGTGTGCATGCTCTTCGCTACCAATTAAACACACAAGAGCATAAAACACAAAACCAAACTAAGCTAAATGTACCAGGCTGGAGTTATATAGCAGATATATCAGGCTCCGTGGCTAAAAGCACCGGCTCGTCTCAAGAACTTAGGTCTGGTTTCCATGGCAGCTCAGAACCATCTATAACTTCAGTTCCAGGGATCCGATGCTCTCTTCTGCCCTCCAAGGGCACCAGCGACACCCATGGTACGCAGACATAATAATAAAATGAAATATAGAGCTTGATATCAGCGAGGATTGCTGCTTAGTAGGTGCCCTTCCTCTGGCTACTGCATTCCCTGTGTGAAACCACGTTTCCCTGAGCACACACTTCTCCATCTCTACTCCTTCCTGCTCTTCTAGACTTCAATAACTTCACTTAACAGATGTGGAGACTGAGGCGGGGCGGGGTGGGGGAAGGGGAGAACAGGGGCTGGGCTACAGAGCCATTGAGTGATCTGGGTGGGAAAGAATCTGGTGCTAATCGCTTCGGCTTAGAATATTGGTGAAGAGATTGGGGTGCCGTCCTTACTGCTCCAAACTGTCACACCCTCTTTCCTTCCTGCCTTCTTTTTTATTTTATTTTATTTTATTTTATTTATTTATTTTTTTTGTTGTTTTGTTTTTCCAGACAGGGTTTCTCTGTGTAGCCCTGGCTGTCCTGGAACTCACTCTGTAGACCAGGCTGGCTGGCTTCGAACTCAGAAATCCGCCTGCCTCTGCCTCCCAATCTTTTTTGTTTTTTGAGAGAGATCTCACCGTATAACCCCTGCCTTGTCTGGAACTCATTGTGAAGACCAGGCTGGCCTCAAAAATCACAGAGATCCATCTGCCTCTGCCTCCCATGTGGTACCACTACGCCTGGATTAAAAAAAAATTCTGTGTATGCATATGTACCTGGGTATGTGCACATGGGTTCGGATATCCATGGATAGGTAGTTTAGGGCAGTGGTGAGATGCCAGAAGCAGGCTGGGAATAGAATTCGGGTCTTCCAGAACTGTGTACTTTTCCCCCCTAAGATTTTTATTGATTTTTATATTTTGAGTATGAGTGTTTTTTACTGTATGTGTGTCTATGCACCACATGTATGACTGGTGCTCTTGGAGGCCCAAGAGTGTGTTGGATCCTCTGGATCTAGAGTTCCAGAAAGCCGTGAGCCGGCATGCCATGTAGGTGCTGGGAATGGAACCCAGGACGGAAGGGCATCCTCTGGAAGAGCAGTCAGTGGTTTTGATTGCTAAACCATCTCTTCGACTCCACAGTGCTCTTAATCATTGAGTAATCTCCGCAGCTCACAGACCCTTTCCCTGTCCACCCTGGGTCCCTGAAGTCTATACAGAGGAAGGTAGGTCTCTGAGATGTCTCCCTTCCTCTGGGACTGTCACTTCCCACCATTTTGGAAAAGCTGCCGAATCCAGAGGGGGATGTGAAACTCTGAGGAGAGAGTTGGAGTTGGGGTAAGGTTCAACTTGGCAACCGCAAGCTAAGTTTAGAGGGTCTGGGCCCTCCCTGAGGACCTGTGTGTCTGTCTTTATGTCCCATTACAGACCATGGCGGATTCATCAACTGTTCTCATTTTTCTGCTGGTTCTGGGTGGAGGTCAGAGTGAGTTAGATACCAAGATTACGTCCTCCTCTGGGGAGGCCACAGAATGGGAGGATCCTGACCTGTCTCTGCAGGGATCCTGCCAGCCAGCTCCTTCCTGCCAGAAGTGTATTCTCTCACACCCCAGCTGTGCGTGGTGCAAGCAACTGGTAAACATGGGTCTGGGGCCATAAACGTGTGTGTGACGTGTCGGTATATTTGTGATTTTTCTGGGTATGCTGTTCAGTCTCATGTGTGACTGAATTTGGATAGACAGGATTCCAATGTGTGACTCATATGCGTGTAAGTTTCTGTGCATATGTGAACAGAACCCATGACCCATGAGCTCAGAGGAAGATGTCCTTGTGGGAGTTTGAGCTTCTGCATGAGAGAAAGTGAATAGGCCAGTTAAGTATTCTGTAACAAAATGCAACAGAAACATTCTTCTTATGAATTGAGAGGCTTGGAATTCAAGAGCAAAGTGTTGACTCATTTGGTTCACTCTGGAGGATTCTTTTCCTGGTTTAGAGATGAGATACCTTCTTGCTATGTTATTACCTGGGGATTGGGGTGTGGGGAAGGGGGAGCCCTCTGCTGTCAACTCTTTTTGAAAGATATTTATTTTATGTACATGTGTGTTCGTGTGTGAATGTACACCCCATGAGGACCCCATGGGATCCTCCCAATCTGAAGGCACCTGTGGAGGTCAGAAGAGGTTATCGGATCCCTTAGAACTGGAGTTACTGGATGTTAACCACCATGTGGGTGCTGGGAACTTAACTTGGGTCCTCTCAAAGAGTAGTAAGTGCTGTTAACCACTGAGCCACCTCTCCAGCCCCAGCTGTCAAATCTTAAGAGGGCACATCACACATCTCATCACAAGGGTCTTGACCTCAGGACTTCACCTAAACCCAACCACCACCCAAAGACCTCACCTCATATACCATCACAATGAGAGTTAAAAATTAAGCAAAGCTGGAGAGATGGCTCAGCTGTTAAAGAGCACTGACTGCTCTTCCGAAGGTCCTGAGTTCAAATCCCAGTAACCACATGGTGGCTCACAACCATCCATAATGAGATCTGACGCTCTCATCTGGTGTGTCTGAAGACAGCCACAGTGTACTTACATATAAAAATTAAGCAAAGGTGGGGAATTGTGGCAAATGCCTTTAATCCCAGCACTTGGGAGGCAGAGGCAGGTGGGTTTCTGAGTTCAAGGCCAGTCTGGCCTACAGAGTGAGTTCCAGGACAGCTGGGGCTACACAAAGAGAAACCCTGTCTCGAAAAAAAGGAAAAGAAAAAAAAGCTGTTCTTGGGCTGGAAAGATGGCTCAGCGGTTAAGAGCATTGACTGTTCTTCCAGGGTCCTGAGTTCAATTCCCAGCAACCACATGGTGGCCCACACCCATCTATAATGAGATCTGATATACAGTTCTGGTGTGTGTCTGAAGATAGCTACAATATATATAATAAAAGCTGTTTTTTATGGATGCCTTAAAGAGGAAGTGCTTGCAGAAGAGCCTCAGAGGCAGGCTCTCATAGAAAGATGGAGATTTAGATAAGTGCAGACTTGGTAAGACATAGACACACTGACAGGCAGCCATGTTTACAGCTGCCTAGAGGGCCCAAGAAACTACTGATATTGAAACTGGAAGACAGACTCTGTAGGCAGTGAGGCAGAGGTCCTAGACAGTGGCTAGAGAGAGATTAGGCTCTGGGAACAGCCGCTGGTCTGTGTCTACCTCTTCCGTTCCCTAGGGGCTGGCACCAATGCCCACCGAGAAGCCACCTAACCATTTCCTTCCCCTGTGGCTTGTCAGTCAGTGCAGGGTACCAGGCGTCGTGAGTGTGTGTGTGTGTGTGTGTGTGTGTGTTTCTGTCTTTATTGTCCTCCTTCCCAGAAACTGGTGTGACTGACCCCCTTCCTATTTTAGTCTGACTATGCAGGGGAAGTTGGACTACCTGAGATCTCAACAGGAAGTCTGTGGCTCTAATGAGAAAGGATAGGTGGGAGGCTGCGGGAAAGGGGAGTTGAGTTCAGGAAAGCGGGGAGGACTGCTACAGGAAATGGGCGCCGATGAAGACAAGACTATAGGTTTTCCGCAGTAGCTGTGGAGTAAGTGAACTGTGAGAATAAATCAGGGCTCAGGGAGGCTGGCTGAGAACAGAGCGGGATGTGCAGGCGACTGCAGGTGGCGGGGTTTGCAGGGTGGTGTTGGTAGTCGGGTTGAGGGTCCGTGAGGACTGGGGTTCAGTGCGCCTCCTCTTGGGATACAGAACTTTACTGCCTCGGGGGAGGCAGAGGCGAGGCGCTGCGCACGGCGAGAGGAGCTATTGGCCCGCGGGTGCCCTGCGCAGGAGCTGGAGGAGCCGAGAGGCCGCCAGGAGGTGCTGCAGGACAGACCGCTCAGCCAGGGGGACCGCGGCGAGGGGGCCACCCAACTGGCCCCGCAGCGGATCCGCGTCACGCTGCGACCAGGTGAGTCTAGGGAGGCACAGGATGCAAGTCTGGGCTGGTCCCGAATGCACTGGACTGCAGAGTCGAGTCTCCCTTTCTCTATCAGGAGAGCCCCAGAAATTCCGGGTCCGCTTCCTCCGAGCTGCGGGATACCCCGTGGACCTGTACTACCTTATGGACCTGAGCTACTCAATGAAGGACGACTTGGAACGCGTGCGCCAGCTCGGGCACTCCCTGCTGGTCAAGCTGCGGGAGGTCACCCATTCTGTGCGCATTGGTGAGCATGCGCTACCCAGACCCTGCCAGCCCTTGTCACTGCCTTTAGCTTCCACCACCGCTTTAGACTCTCCCAGTATTAAACAGACTCGATCAGGCCATTGGATCTTGACATCTCTCCCAAGAGACACTCATCTAGGTCTAAGCTACAGGGACTTTAGGATTGACCGTTGGAGGATTTCTTGCTGTAGACGAGGGCCAGCCGAGGCTCAGTATCGAAGAGACTGTTCAGACAGACAGCTGCCCACCTGGACACGGCCCTTATGCTACCGTCTCAACCCAGTGTTTCTGGATAATCCAGATGCAACGGTCCTGCTCCCTATTCTGTAATGATTTTTCACCCCTTGGCTCAAAAGCACCCCGTGCCAGGAGGTGGCGGTGCACACCTTTAATCCCAGGAAGCAGAGGCAGGCAGAGCTCTGAGTTTGAGGATAGCCTGGTTATGGAGCCAGTTCCAGGACATCCAGGGCTACACAGTGAGACCCTGTGTCAAAATAAACAACCCCCCTCCAAAGTACCCGCTCCGTCCCGCCTTACACCTGCCGCCTCAGCGTCCAGGAAACCTGGCTGCTGCTGTTGGGTCCTCCTCATCTCCTCCCTTCCCACCTTCTTGAGCCACATTTTTGCCCTTGCCGGATGCCAGGTCCCTGTCGTCTAGGTATACCCTCCCGTCTGAGTACTGAGTATTTAGCAGGGACTCTATTTATTTATTTGTTTGTTTGGGTCCTGAGTTCAATTCCCAGCAACCACATGGTGGCTCACAACCATCTGTAACGGGATCCGATGCCCTGTTCTGGTGTGTCTGAAGACAGCCACAGTGGACTCATATACATTAAATGAATAGATCTTGTTTTTAAAAGATGAATACATTTAAAGATATATTCATCTCTCCAGGCCCAGCAGGGACTCTTACATCCTGCCCACGCCTTGTGACCTTTGGCACAGCTCCCATTGCTTCCCGCTTTTTAGGTTTTGGCTCCTTCGTGGACAAAACGGTGCTGCCCTTTGTAAGCACAGTGCCCTCCAAGCTTCACCACCCGTGCCCCAGCCGGCTGGAGCGCTGTCAGGCGTCCTTCAGCTTTCGCCACGTGTTGTCCCTCACCGGGGACGCTCAAGCCTTCGAGAGAGAGGTGGGACGCCAGAATGTCTCTGGCAACCTGGATTCACCTGAAGGCGGCTTTGATGCCATTTTGCAGGCTGCCCTCTGCCAGGTGAGACAGGGTTAGGATCCGAGCCCAGGGGCTGACTGGGGCCAGGATCGCCTGTTACAGATATGTGGTACATCCATATCATCTCACTGAGGTGTGCGTGCTCACCTGTTTAACAGCTATCCGGTACGATGGTGTAAACGATCTGAAGAATCGACACTTTTCCTAGTTTATAAGAGGGCCGCCACTAACAACAGGCTTGTTTGGAGGAGGGTGTTCAGAGAGCTTGGAGCAGAGAATTAGAAATGGGAAGGGAGTGGGCTGGAGAGATGGCTCAGCGGTTAAGAGCACCGACTGCTCTTCCAGAGGTCCTGAGTTCAATTCCCAGCACCCACATGGTGGCTCACAACTGTCTGTAATGAGATCTGCTGCCCTCTTCTGGTGTGTCTGAAGACAGCTACAGTGTACTTATATACATAAAATAAATAAATAAATCTTAATGGGAAGGGAAAGCAGACAAAATGACTCAGAACCATCCTGTCAATTTCTTTCACTGGGATGACTCAAATGCCATGGCCATGTACACAGGTCTCCCCCTTCCCCCTCACAGGAGCAGATCGGCTGGAGAAATGTGTCCCGACTTCTGGTGTTCACTTCAGACGATACGTTCCACACAGCTGGGGATGGGAAACTGGGTGGCATTTTCATGCCCAGCGACGGGAGATGCCATCTGGACAGCAATGGCGTCTACACCAACAGCGCAGAGTTTGTGAGTCTTCCCTCCCCCATCTGAGCCTCAGCTCTTCTTTCAGGACTCTTTGGCTCACAGTTCTCACTGGATAGCATCCCGTGGCACTGCCATCCTTCAGGGTTCCTCCAGGGTTCCTCCTGGTGGTGGGACTCTGCATCCTGGCTTGCTTTGTTCAGTCTGAGGGTACTTGGCATGCCGTAGGGAGACCAGCAATAGTCACCTGTTCCCTCCTTGCCTCAGGACTATCCATCTGTGGGTCAAATAGCCCAGGCCCTCACTGCAGCGAATATCCAACCTATCTTTGCTGTCACTGGTGCAACACTGCCTGTGTATCAGGTGAGAGCTCTTTGAGTAAAGACCTCCCGACCCATCTCATAATTTCTTAGCCCTTGACTCCAACCTAGTCTGTTCTTCCTACACATTCTCCTAAAACTTTATTCATTTTCTTTCTCCCCTCTTTGTAACACAGGAGCTGAGTCAGTTGATTCCCAAGTCTGCTGTCGGGGAACTCAGTGAGGACTCCAGCAATGTGGTCCAGCTCATCATGGATGCTTATGATGTGAGCGGAGAGGGGCGGGGGGGGGACAGGGCTGAGGGAGACAGGTCCTCAGGTGGCGGGGCATAACTAAGAGGGCATGAGAACTTTGGGTTCTACCATTTTACAGATCCTATCTACAGTTTGCACATGGCTGCCCTTAGCTCTTTGTATACGCACATTCATAAATATAATAATATGTACTTCTGGGCTGGAGAGACGGCTCAGCGGTTGAGAGCACTGACTGTTCTTCCAAAGGTCCTGAGTTCAATTCCCAGCAACCACATGTCGGCTCACAACCATCCGTAATAGGATCTGGTGCCCTCTTCTGGTGTGTCTGAAGACAGCTACATTGTACTCATATAAATAAAATAAATTTTTAAAAAATTATACATAATTCTTTTTGCCATATTAACGAATGAACCTAAGGCCTTATTGTGCTAGGCAAGCACTCTGCCTCCAAGTCATATTCCTTACTCTATCTCTTTTTATTAACCTAAAAAAATATTTAAGGGATGCTGGAGAGAGGGCTCAGTGGTTAAGAGCACTGGCTGTTCTTCCAGAGGACCTGGGTTCAATTCCCAACTCCCACATGGCAGCTCACACCTGTCTATAACTACAGTTCCAGGGGCCATAACACCCTCGCACAGATATCCATGCAGGTAAAACACCAATGAACATATTTTTTTAAAAAAATGATAAAGACATACATACAGGCAAAACATCCATATATACAAAATAATTTAAAAGTTTAAATATATATATATTTAAATATATATATTATATATATAATATATATAATAAATATATATATAGTGTTTGGATCATATCTCACTCCCTGTTCCCTCCTCTACAGACATCTACCATTTTCCCGCTCGACTTCACATGGTCTTTTTCTTTTCTTTTCTTTTTTTTTTTTTTTTGAGGACCCATGACTCCATTTAGAGCTGCATGCATGTACATGTACGTACATGTATGCACACATATGTACATTTATGTACATTTTTGTTTTTGTTTGTTAGCTTGTTTTGAGACAGGGTTTCTCTGTGTAGGCCTGGCTGTCCAGAAACTCACTGTGTAGACCAGGCTGGCCTTGAACTCAGTGATCTGCTGCCTGCCTCTGCCTCCTGAGATGAAAAAAATTTTTTTTAATCTATCATTTTGTGTGTGAGAGAGACTGTGTGCATGCGTGCACATGAGGTAGGCGTACATGGGTGCCACGGTGTATGTATCAGGCCAGAGTCAAGTTTGTGGAGTCAGTTCTCCCTTTTGACCTTTACATTAAGAGTTCTGAGACTCTAACTAACCCAGGCTCTGGTCTGGTAAGTGTGCTTGCTTTTTTTTTTTTCTCAAAGATTTATTTATTGTTATATCTAAGTACACTGTAGCTATCTTCAGAAGCAGAAGAGGGTATCAGATCTCATTACGGATGGTTGTGAGCCACCATGTGGTTACTGGGATTTGAACTCATGACCTTCGGAAGAGCAGTCAGTGCTCTTAACTGCTGAGCCATCTCTCCAGTCCCCGTGTGCTTGCTTTTACTTGCTGAGGTGCCTCGCTAGTCCCGCTTCCTTAAAAAATATTAATTATTTATTTTATTTATATTATTTTATGTATGCAAGTGTTCACTTGCATGTATATAAGCGCATGCCTGTTGACCATGGAGGTCAGGAGAGGTATCAGATCGCCTAGAACTAGAGTTATGGATGGTTTTGAACAACTGGGTGGGTGCAGAGAACTAAACATAAAAAGACCCTGTCTCAACAAACGAAGCACTGAGCTATCTCTCCAGACCTTCATTACTTTTTAAATTTAATTTTGTTGTTTGCTTTTAGAGATAGAGTCTTGCTTTGTAGCCCTGGTTGGCCTGGAATTCACAATGTAGATCAGGCTGGCCTTGAATTTGTGGCAATCCACCTGGCTCTGGCTTCTAAACTCTGGGATTACAGGTATATACTGGCAGTGTATACAGTGTATACAGTGCTGGGGATTAGATCCAGGGTCTCTTGTTTGCTGGGAAAGCATTCTAACTCTGAGCTACACCATCAGCATTTTGCTTTTTATTTGGAGACATTGTGTAGCATCGATTTACCCATGCTTGGACCTTAGATTACCATCCTGTGCCACAAGGTTCTGCACCCCACCTGATTCATAGCTATTATCGTCCACATTTTAAAAAAAGATGTATTTATTTTATTATTTATATGTGTATACTATAGCTGTCTTCAGACACACCAGAAGAGGGCGTCATATCACATTGCAGATGGTTGTGACCCACCATGTGGTTGCTGGGATTTGAACTCGGGACCTTTGGAAGAGCAGTCAGTGCTCTTGTGGCCCTGGCTGTCCTAGAACTCACTCTGTAGACCAGGCTGGCCTCGAACTCAGAAATCCACCTGCCTCTGCCTCCCAAGTGCTGAGATTAAAGGCGAATGCCTTCCCCGCCCCCCCCCCCGTAGATCTCTCTCTCTCTCTCTCTCTCTCTCTCTCTCTCTCTCTCTCTCTCTCTCTCTCTCTCTCTCTCGCACACGCACGCACGCACGCGGCTCCGTGTGTGTCCTGGTTCGGGTTTGACAAACACTCTCAGCAAGGACTGCCCCACTGTGGCACATGTAGCTAGAGCCACATTTAGCTCTAGCTCCTGGGTATGCCAAGGTGGTTCTTCTCTCAAAAATGACTTCTAACTGGGCAGGATGGAAGGAGCCCAGGGTGGAAAAAAAGAGCCTGACCAGGTGTAACTACGAGGGTAGAAAGCGGGGTGCGTTGGGGGGCTTGCCTTCACATGATGATTTCATCCTCCCTCCCTTTCCACAGAGCCTGTCATCCACTGTGACTCTTGAACACTCTCTGCTCCCACCTGGAGTCAGCATCTCTTTTGAATCTCACTGTAGGGGTGCTGAGAAGAGGGAGGATGAGGCTGGGGACCGGGGACAGTGCAATCATGTCCGAGTCAACCAGAAGGTGAGAGCCAGCCAGGCAGCCAGGCAGCCAGCAGGGATAGATATGCTTTCCCTCTTACCATGGGAAAAGAGGGTGTGGAAGTGAGAAACAAACAGGAGAACCCATGGGGGCAGCCATGGGGGGAGGGGTGCATTTTCACTTGTTCTTAGTTTACTGAGGGCCGGGGTTCTGCATGGTCAGTGGACTCTGTGTATGTGTGTGTATGTGTGTATACACATGATGGTGTGTATAGTTTTGTCTGGTCCTTCTATCTTCAGGGTGTGTGTGTATGTGAGGGTATGTGTGTGTTTGTGCATGAGGGTATGTGTGTGTTTGTGCATGAGGACATGTACAGCTTTGTCTAGTCCTCCTATCTTCAGGGGGTGTGTGTATATGAGGGTGTATGTGTGTGCATGAGGGTATGTGTGTGTGTGTGTTCATGAGACCATGTGTTTGTGCATGAGGGTATGTGTGTGTTTGTGCATGAGGTCATGTACAGCTTTGTCTGGTCCTCCTATCTTTAGGGGGTGTGTGTATATGAGGGTGTATGTGCGTGCATGAGGGTATGTGTGTGTGTGTTCATGAGGCCATGTGTGTGTTCATGAGGGCGTGTGTGTGTGTGCATGACACTATGTGTGTGTATGTGTGTGCATGAGGGTGTGTGTGTGTATGCATGAGGGCATGTACAGCTTTGTCTGGTCTCCTATCTTCAAGGGATGTGTGTATATGAGGGTGTATGTGTGTGCATGAGGGTATGTGAGTGTGTGTGCATGAGGGCGTATGTGTGCATGAGGGTGTGTGTGTGTGCATGAGGGTATGTGTGCTTGTGCATGGGGGTGTGTATATGTGTGCATGAGGGCATAAAGCTTTGCTGGTCTTCCTGTCTTCAGGTGGATTTCTGGGTTACTCTTCAAGCCACTCACTGCCTCCCAGAAGCCCATGTCCTACGGCTCTGGGCCCTTGGCTTCTCAGAGGAGTTAACTGTGGAGCTGCATACACTGTGTGACTGTAACTGTAGCGACACCCAGCCTCGTGCTCCCTACTGCAGTCATGGACAAGGGGACCTTCAATGCGGGATATGCAGGTGAGGGTTTTATGAACTCCTTTAGCTCCCGGCTAGTGACCCTCTCCTTTATTCCTCCTTTGCTTTCTGCCCTTCTGGAGTCACTTAGATATCTCAGGATCTACCTGAATGTCATACCCCAAAGCTCCCCATATATGCTAAGGCCTTCACCTTGACCTGAATCCTACCCCCCAAACCTCCACATAACCCTTGGTATTCATCTATATCTTATTTTGTTTCAGCTGCTCTGTCTCCTTCTCCTTTGAGAACATGGCCTTAGTGTAATGGTTCTCAACCTTCCTAACACCGCAATCCTTTAATAGAGTTCCTCATGTTTTGCTGATCCCAAACCATAAAATTTTCACTGCTACTTCATAACTGTAATTTTGCTACTGCCATGAATTGTAACATATATATCTGCGACTTCCCATGGTCTTAGGGGACCCCTGTGAAAGGGCCCTGTCACAACCTACAGGTTGAAAACTTCTGGCCTAGGATATCTCGAGAGACAGGTCAGAGATGATTGAACTCTGACCTGTCTCTCTGCTCTCCCCTCCCAGCTGTGCCCCCGGCCGCCTTGGTCAGCTGTGTGAATGCTCTGAGGCTGACCTGTCCTCCCCAGATTTGGAATCTGGTTGCCGGGCCCCAAACGGGACGGGGCCCCTATGCAGTGGGAAGGGTCGATGCCAATGTGGACGCTGCAGCTGCAGTGGACAGAGCTCTGGGCGTCTGTGCGAGTGTGATGATGCCAGCTGTGAGCGACACGAGGGCATCCTCTGTGGAGGTACCTAGAGCCTTTGGGAGGAGGGAGGGGAGGAGGGAGAAGGAAGGAGAGGCAGGAGGGGAGGGGAGACAGGAGGAAGGAGGGAGAGGAGGAGGGAGGGGGAGAAGGGGAGGAGGGACAGGGAGGAGAAAGAAGGGGAGAAAGGAGGGGGAATGGGAGGGAGGGGAGGAGGGAGGAGCAAGGAGAGGAGGGAGGGGGAGGGGAGACAGGATGAAGGAGGGAGAGGAAGAGGGAGGGGTAGAAGGGAGGATGAGAGGGTGGGAGGGAGGGGAGAAGGAAGGAGAGGAGGGAGGGGAGGGGAGACAGGAGGAAGGAGGGAGAGGAGGAGGAGAGAGGGGGAGAAGGGGAGGAGAGGGGGGAGGAGGAAGAAGAGGAGAAAGGGGGCGTGGGAGGGAGGAGGAAGGAGAGGAGGGAAGAGGAGGGAGGGGGAGAAGGGAGGAGGATGGGGAAGGAGGGGGAGGAGGGAGAAGGAAGGAGAGGAGGGAGGAGAGGGGAGACAGGAGGAAGGAGGGAGAGGAGGAGGGAGGGGAGAAGGGAGGAGGAAGGAGTGAGTGGGAGGGAGGGGAAGAAGGAAGGGGAGGAGGGAGGTGGAAGAGAGAAAGGAGGAAGGAGAGGAGGAGGGAGTAGGAAGGAGAGGGGGAAGGGAGGAGTGGGAGGGAGTAGGAGGAGGGGGAAGCAAGGAGAGAGAGGAGGGTTTTCTAAGGCACTTATGACTCCAAGATCAAATTTCAAAGACTGTAGTATGAGCCAGAGGATGTGCCTGGCATGGTCGACAGACTGTGGAGGCAGCTGTGCCAACTGTGAGAATGGTGGTCACCCTCTGCACGGTTCTTCCCCAGGCTTTGGCCACTGCCAGTGTGGAGTGTGTCACTGTCACGCCAACCGCACCGGCCGAGCATGTGAGTGCAGTGAGAGTGTGGACAGCTGTGTCAGTCCCACAGGAGGGCTCTGCAGTGGACGCGGACACTGCAAATGCAACCGTTGCCAGTGCTTGGATGGCTACTACGGGGCTCTGTGTGACCAGTGCCTAGGCTGCAGGTCACCATGTGAGCGATACCGGTGAGGCCTCTCATCTTTCATCTCGGGAGCTGGGGCAGTGACGCTCGCTGGGAATTTCTGCCTGCCTGTTCTCGTGGGTGTGTGTTGAGGGCTGGTGGGTGACAGCTGCCCAGATGTGAATCCATTGATTGGCATTCACTGGACAGGGACTGCGCGGAGTGCGGTGCGTTTGGTACCGGTCCCCTGGCAGCCAACTGCAGCGTGGACTGTGCTGACGTGAATGTGACCTTGGACTTAGCCCCTGACTTGGATGATGGCTGGTGCAAAGAGAGGACAGTAGACAACCAGCTGTTCTTCTTCCTGGTGGAACATGTAGCCAGTGGAGTTGTACTGAGAGTGAGACCCCAAGAGAGTAAGTGAGCAGAGACACCAGGTATAACTGGAGCTTACCAGGCAGGACCTCAGAACTGGGGATGAGGATAAGATAGGGTTAATGGGTTTGAAACAGCCACAAACCTGGGGCAGAGATAGAGGAGATGAGACTCAGGCCCTAGGAGGGAGGATAGCCTTGGGCTCTGCTGGGTCCTGCTTTCAAGGACAGGGCTGGGGAGGCTGGACACCCTTTGGGTAGCTGTGGGTCAGCCCTTATACCTTGGTCCCACCAGAGGGAGCGGATCACACCCGTGCCATCATACTGGGCTGCATAGGGGGCATTGTGGCAGTGGGACTAGGGCTGGTCCTGGCTTACCGGCTTTCCGTGGAGATCTACGACCGCCGGGAGTACAGCCGCTTTGAGAAGGAGAGGCAGCAACTCAACTGGAAGCAGGTGAGGGCAGCGACTGCTGCCATCACGACCTGGGCTTTCCTCACTGGCCTTTCCCGGTGGAGTCTCTTACTCTTTCTGCATCCCTAACCCATAACCAGCTCTAAAGCTTCCCCATGCAATTCCTCCCTCAGCACGACCAGGCCTTGTAGATCTGGCCTCATGGGGTGGTGATGGGGAGAGCCTGAGAGTTTTCCTTACAGTGTGCAATGTTTTCCCACAGGACAGCAATCCTCTCTACAAAAGTGCGGTCACAACCACTGTCAACCCCCGCTTCCAAGGGACGAACGGTCGCCGTCCTTCTCTGACCCAGGAAGCAGACTGACTGAAGGTTGTTGTCTTGGAGGACAGTGGGGAAGAGTTGGGCAGGGTCAGCGTCTGTCAGGCAAAGCTGCTGCCACGGCTGATTTTTCTCAGAGTGACCTTCGGAGGGCAGCTTACCACTGCAGCAACCACTCCCTTCCACAATAAAGCTTTGCCTCAGACTTACGGCCTCTACTTTACCTCTTCACTCAGGGACAAAACCAGAAACAAACAAAAAACCAGACTAGGTAGCCTGGGTCTCTCACCTGAACTGGTGAAGTCTTGGATGCTAGAGCCACCACCTTCGAAGGGACCCTGCCTAGCAGGAATCAGACCTGAAATGATGTTTTTGCCTGGACCTGATGTTTCTCTATGGAGAAAAGATGTCTCGACAGGGCAGTTGGCTCTGTTGCAAGTTGTAGGGTGGAAAAGCAACCCATTGAAACCACTCTGGCCATTGGAGAAAAAGTTTTCCCAACAAATCATCTCAAAGAGGACATGGAATGTAGAAAAGCGCTGTCCTTTTTATTTAAATATCCTAAATATGTCACGAAGGAACATACACTGCACTTTAATGGTAAAAAGATACAAGTTTATAACATCTTATAAAAACTACATTAAAAGTGATCTTGTCCATTTGATAGTCCCCTCCCCCATAGCAAAATAAGTATATTTAAAAAAACAAAATGGAGCACGGTAGGAGGGGAGTTGAAGATAAAAGCCCAGGGTCACAGCAGAGGCAGAAGGAACCCAGGGAGAGGGCTCAAAGTGTGGACACCCCACTCCTCTAACCCTCTACGTCAAGCCATGAAGTACAATCAGTAGCTAAATGATGACAAGAGGCTGTTGGGGACCGACGGAAAGGGCAGGCACCAGCAAGGTCAGGATGGGATGGCCTGGTGCAGGAGTCTACCCAGGGACTGGTATTATTCTCCCCACCAACCCTACATCCACATTCTGATGTCTGAGCACCCACCTTCTCCTCATTTCCCCTTCTACACACACCTGAGACATCTGTCCAGTGCTAACAACCCACCTCAGCAGAGGGGGGCATCAGGTCCAGGAGCTTTGCAGCCGTCTGTGCACTCCCTGGGGTAGAGATGTGGGTCCTGGGCCCTTGGCTGTTGTATTACTCTCCACCCCAGAGCGTCTGTCTGTCCTCACCCACTGCCAGCTCCTGAGCTTCTCACACCTGGCCTTGGCAGTGTGGCCCTGGTTGGGCCGTCTGTACACATCCAGCTCTCTCTCACTTCTCTCAGCATCTACCTAGGCAGGAAGCCTCGGTCTGCAGGGTCTGCTCTGACCCAGTACACACATTCATATGCACAGAGGTAATGGGTCCCTCTTCTAACTCTCAGCACAAATGCATCATTTTCAAGTGGCAGGGAGGGGTCCCACTTTCAAAAGCATTTCTGGGAGGGTATCTTTCTCAACATATCCTCTTTCTCAGAGTTGAATGGCAGAAAAATCCCAGCCTAGCAGAACCCTCTAACAGTAAAGGGTCTGTGTGACGTGTGCACGGATGCCCAGGGGCCACATGTTGGATGAAGGTCTGAGGTGCAGGTTCTACAGCATGTCAGAGGGACAGCAGGAAGCCAGAACACTCGCAGTGCAGTTCCTCAGACCTCCTCTCAGGTGCTATCAGAGGAGAGCTGAAGGCTGAGATATTCTCCCTTCTTCCCGTAAGCGCCTCTGCCCTGAAGTTGTGGCTGACCATCCCTTAAGACACTGGAAGAGGCCTTAGTGTTGGTTGCTGCCTGGCTCTCATTTGCAAGTCGAGAACTTCTTCCTGGAGGCTGTCATCTCAGATTCCTACCCAGCTGCAGCTGTGTGCTCAGTAACCCAGTGATCGCACCTGAAGTAGGCCTCAGGGGTCGGGTAGTGCTCAACGAAATCCCAAAATCTCCCTTAAGAATCCTTTCTTTAGCAGGACGAGAGTTATTTCACTTTAGGAAATACATGTTCAGAAGCCCTAGCTTAGAAACATTCTAACCAGTACACTGTTAAATCACCCTTCTGGAACAAGCCCCTCTGTTCCCTTGTTCTCAGCGAGCTCTGGGAGGCGGACATCCTTGAGGTCTGGGTGGGAAGGCTGTCCTACACTTTCTATCCTCGAAGTTGGTGGCTGAATAAATTTCGGTCAATAATTCTCATCCCTTCCAAGCAAAGAAACACAAGCACTCACAAATCAGACACACACACAAATCCAATCACTATTCCAGGGGTAGACAAGATGGAAGAGGTGCTGGAATAAGAATAAAACAGACATTAAGTGTCTTCCTGCGATCTTTCCTCTGAAGCACCCTCCTCCACCACTCTACTGGGATGCCTCTCAGGATGGAGCCAAGGTCCGTTTCTCTGAGACTGAAGACCAGACCAGACCAGACCAGACCTCCATCTCCTCTACTTGAACAGACAGAGGATGCTGGCAGGAAGAGGGCTCTATCACACAAGTCACATAAGGACTGTCAAGATTTTTGTTCTTCTCACAGTTGTTAGCAAAACTTTGGACTATCCTTGTTCTGAGAGGGCACAGGACAGCCCATGCTGACACCCACAACTCCCTGCTCAACTCTGCCTGGATTCTGGAGTCAAGGACAAGCGAGGTAGCCACAAACCATAGCCAAGACCAACTGCCCAGAGAAAAGGGCCGCATGGGCTACTCCACCCAAGTTTCCTCCACAAGGCACTTGAGCTGACCCCGTCAGGCCCCCGTGCTGCACAAACCATGGGAACACCCGTGATACAACACTGCTCGAGAGGAGATAAGAAAAGGTATGCCTACTCTTCTTGTCCAGCCCATGTCTGTCCTTCCCAGTTTCTCCTTTTGTCTTCACAGTGTATGAGAAGTCCAAGGAAGCTCAGTTGCCAGCCCCGGTCCTATTTGCTTTCAAAGAGGAAGTAAGGGCTGTGGAACGCCAAGGGACAACGGTGACAGAAACGGCTGGACCAGCCACAGTCCTTGCTGTGCTTCAGGACCTTCCCCTCCGCGCTTCCTGTATCCCCGGTTCACCTGCTGAAATTGCTTTTGGATAAACTAAAACAAGAGCAGAACAAATGCCCCTCCCCCGGTCCTTTCCATTGTAGCTGCCACTTCCAGTCCAAGGTTGTGGGAACATTTCAGTCTTGGTCCTGCACCTCTGAGTCCCCACCTCACCTCCGCTGAGGTTCAGGGACCAGCTCCCTTGCCCAGGAATGCTGCAGGAGTCCCCGGGATACTCATAGTCTCAGGCAAGTTATAGAGCTGAGGCTCTGGAGCCGATGTCCTCTGACGCTCTTCTGCTCACCAGGGGCCAGTCCTCTAGGAAAGGGGACAGGTTCAGAGGGAGCGGTGGTGGGACTGTCAGAGCACAGGGCTATGCTGTTCTGGAAACTCTCCTCAGCACTCCCACCACCTAGGGCCCCTCGTGCCTACAGAGAAAACTGCCCATCAGAAGTCTTGGACTGGCATCCTTGGCACATCCGTTTGTGTCTGAGTAATCGGTCTGTCCGAGAAAAACACTGTGAAGAGAGAGACGGGATTAAGTCACTAAGAGAAACTCAGTCTCCTGTTAGTAAGTTCCTTCCTTAAAGAGGAGGCATCCACTGTGTTCTTGTCCAGAAGCATGCAATGGATAGGAAAGCTTGTTTTGCTAGGCATTGTGTCAAACACCTGTAATCCCAGAACTCAGGAGGCAGAGAGAGGTGCATAACTTGTGAGTTCAAAGCTAGCCTGGTCTACATAATGAGTTGTAGTATAGCCAGGGATAGTTAGAGAGATCCTGTCTCAAATAAACAAAAAGAACCAAATTCAGGTTCAATGGGCTGGGGATGCAGCCCAGTTGGTAGATTGTCTGCCCAGTACACATGAAGCCCTGGACTTGACCCCCCCCACTCTATAAACTGAGCATGGTGGTGTACACCTGTAATCTGAGCACCTGGGAGCGGAAGGCAGGAAGATCAAAAGTTCAAGGTCATCCTTGGCTATGAGGCAAGCTGGAAGCTACTTAAGACCCTAACTTAAAAAACGGGAGGAGGGAGGATGATAAAATGGTTCAGCAGGTCAAGCCACATGTTGCCCAGCCTGATGACCCAAGTTTTATCCCTAGAAGCAACATAAGGAGAGAACAGATTTCCAGAAGCTGTCCTATGCCCTCCATATTTGTGCCATACTACGTATGCATAACAGCAGCAGCAGCAGCAGCAGCAGCAGCACCGTCAGGTGCTGCAACTCCTGGTGCCAGAGCCAGGGGGCCTGGCCTTCAAATGCTGGTTCTGTCACTTAAGTCATGTGACACAAAGCAAATTACCTAACAGCCTTGAACCTGCCTGTTCACCTGAGGGAACAGGTCAAAAGCACCCAGCACAGTGTAGCTGCTTCACTCAAGATCAACCTCAGAAGGACAGGCTTGGATAGCACTCACCCCCACCAGTCTCTCATCACACACTTACCTTTTTTTTTTTCTTTCTCGAGACAGGGTTTCTCTGTGTAGCCCTGGCTGTCCTGGAACTCACTCTGTAGACCAGGCTGGCCTCGACCTCAGAAATCCGCCTGCCTCTGCCTCCCAAGTGCTGGGATTAAAGGCATTCGCCACCACTGCCTGGCCACAGACTTACTTAAGGCATGAACACAACACGGTGGAAAACTGGAAGTCTCATCCCTCATGTTTCTGTGAGATCGGTCTTGCTATTTAATCTAGGCTGGCCCAGAACTTGTGACCCTCTCTCTCACTCTGCCTCCTGAGTGTTGGGATTATAGCATGTGCTACCAAACTTGGCTCCTTCATGGCATTTCATTCTTTCATTTTTGGCATTGTGATGAGCTCACACAGCCCGGGCTGGGCTCAGACTTTCTATGGGCAGGAGAGGATGTCTGTGGGATGCTGGGTTACGGCCTCACGCTGTCATCAGGAGCAGCAGCTCCTATCCTAGCACACTGAAGGCTCAGTGTGGAAGCAAGAGTGTGCAGGAGAGTCAGTTACCACCACCTCTCATCAGCTGTCCTTGTCTGCCTCGGTCTTGTCCCTACGCTCTCAGATCAGACACCAGACCCCACTGCAAAGATTACATCTCTTCCTCCAAGGTACAGGAGCTTTGAAGTTGGACTAAATTCAAACTCTTTCTCTTATCTGCTGTGTCTTAGGGAAGTTAACGTCCCTCAACTTCAATTTCCCCATTATGTGAAATGAGGGTTGCCCAGCCACCCTGAGGAGACAAAATGAGATTTTGTTTTTTCGAGACAGGATTTCTCCGAGTAGCCCTGGCTGTCCTGGAGCTCACTCTGTAGACCAGGCTGTCCTCGAACTCAGAAATCTGCCTGCTTCTGCCTCCCAAGTGCTGGGATTAAAGGCATATGCCACCACTGCCCGGTTATTATGATATTCTAATAAGCATTCCCCATGATGAGCTCTGTAAAGCCAGAGACATGTCTCTTTCTGAGGTGCTAACTGTGCTGAGGAGGCCCCTCTATCAGCCAGGAAGGGGCTGGTCCTATTGTTCCAGGGAGATGACAGGGAGCGCTTACCTGATGACATCGCTCACACTGGTAAGGCTTTTCACCACTGTGTACCCGCTTGTGGCGTTCGAGATGGTACTTCTGGATGAAACGCATATCACAGACGTCGCACTCAAACGGTTTCTCACCTGGCCCAGGGGCAAAAAGAAGTGAGCACCAAAAGAAAAGACAGCAGGGACTACACATTCCAGCTGTCGTCCAGACACCTAGTGACCATAAACACATAAAACTACTGGCCTCAGTGATACCAAACACAGAGCCACATAACCGTTCTGCCTCCACATCTAATGCTCTCCTGGAAGGCAAAGCCAGCGGGAATACAAGCTTCAGACTCTTCTCCCATCTGAACTCGAGTCTGAATAGAGCAGAGACTCACCAGTGTGGATAAGAATGTGCTGAACACAGCAGACTCACCAGTGTGGATAAGGACGTGCCTCTTGAGGTGGTAACTGCTCCGAAAGGCTCCAAAGCAGTGTTCACAAATAAAATTTTTGGGAATCTTTACTTGAAAAGAGCCATTTTGTTCCACTACCACCACCTGGGGGCAACAATCAGGCATGTCACGTGGGTGTCTCTGCCCTCTTCCCAGAGACGATTCTACTCTGGGACCGATTACAGCTGCCGGACCGAGAACCTGAGAACCTTTCTGATACCGTGAAAGGTGGTGCTGTCACCGGTCACACCCCTTGAGCTAAGAGCCGTGAAGGGAGGAGGGTGGGGTAGATGAACCAGCTGTCTTGCCACAGCCAACAAACACAGTGTGAGTGAGCTGGGGTTTGCCTGCCCGGCTACACGAGCACAAGCCCTACTTCCCACCTGTACCAAGAATGCCCAGCAAGGGTGGACGGTAACTGTCAGAGTGGCCTCGGATGCAATCAGGGAACAAATTCACCAGGGAAGACTGTAAGTCACGGTCTTAAGGAGATGACCTCCGTTACCAAACTGCATGAGTTTGGGGCTTCCCCATTACCTGCCTTTTTAACAGTCTTTTTTGAATGAGAGGCCTCAGCCAAGCTGTCATCATCTTTGCGGTTGCGGGATTTATCACTGTCTTTTCGGTGTCCCTTTGAAGACAAGTCAAATCTAGGCTTACAGTCCATCTGGGAATATAAAATGTGAAACCAAATACAGTCTTTTGATAAACAGTTTGCAAAGGAGATAAACCACCTGCTTCCTCTCCACACATCAACTTCCTCTTTCCCTCTCCTGGTCTAAGAGTCTGTAGGTATCACAAGAACTTTCTTCCTCAGCTCTCCAGACACCCGCACTCCTTCCTTCCCAGTTGGATCCCAGTTCCCCACTTCCCTAAACGGAAGAATCAAGGCAAAGCCGGAGGAGCCAGACTGGGGCCACCCGACCCCCGAGCACCACAGTGGACTCAAGTGTTGTACCTGACTTGAGCACCTCAGCACATCAGGGCTACCTGCCCGCTCGCCATTTTCGGCCTGCTTGCTGGCAATCTGACTCAGCATCATCTTCTTGCTGGCTGCAGTGGGAACCAAACTCACACCTGCTAGGCCTTCACAAGCCAGAAGACTTGCCTAAGTTGAAAGGAGATGAGGTGTCAGGTCTCATGGCAGAGACAGGCTGCCATTCTCAACAGACCTACATCTACACCCAGCAACAACTCGCTTCTCTCCAGGGAACGACTCCCTCACAGACACGCCTTGCTTCCTTCAAGTCCTTTCTAACTGTCTCACCAGGAGCTACTCCCCCCTTCGCATCCCTTAGGCAATGAAGCAGAGATCAAGTTAATCAGGCAGCATCAACCCTTGTGGTTACTGTACCAAATAGCATGTGAGGTTACATATTACCTAAGGCATTTCTGAGCTTTAACTGTAGGTAGATGTGATGGATGGATGGATGTCTGTCTGGCCCACCGAGATCGGAGATTCCTAGGGCAATGTTTTCCTTCCAAACCTTTATTTTCATTACTTCTATTGATTTTGTGGGTGTGCCTGTGTGTCAGTGTCACGGGGCATGTGGAGGTCCGAGGACCACTTGAGGAGTCAGTTCCTTCATTCCACCATGTGGCTTCTGAGATCTAATTCCCGTCGTCAGGTTGACAGTAAGATGCTTCATCTGCTGAACCATCTTGCTGACCCCTTCTTCTGTTTAAGATTTATTTTTATTATTTTGTGTTTGTGTGTGCACGCGTGTGCACGTCACATGTGGGCAAGGTATCCAAGGAGACCAGAGGAGGGTGTCAGATTCCCCTGGAGCTGAAGTTAGTTAGCTGTGAGGGACTGATATGGGTCCTCTGAAGTGCTTACTAAATAGCGAGTACCAGGCCCCAGCAATGCTTGAATTCAAAGCCCACTTCGGACAGGTAGACCTTGCTGGCACCAACTACATTTGCTATCAGGTTCTTTCTCACTTTAGATTTTAAATTCCCTAAATGCTATAACCTACAGCAAACAAAACCTCCAGATTCTGGAGTTGAATATACCGTTTCTTTTGACCACTTTGGCTATTTTTATTTTTTTTAGGTTTTTTAAGACAGGGTTTCTCTGTGTAGCTCTGGCTGTCCTGAAACTCACTCTATAGACCAGGCTGGCCTCAAACTCAAGAGATCCACCTGCCTCTGCTTCCTGAGTGCTGGGATTAGTATGTGACACCACACTTGGCTTCCCCCCACCCCCTTAGGCCATTTCTACATGTGCGCTAAATAAAGTTAAAAAAGTTAATTCAACAGGAGTGCCTTAAGAAATAACCGCCTTTTACAACCACAGCCCTCCAACTGACTCTATCGAGCTGGCACTCCAAAGTATGTATTTCTCTTACTCAATAAAGTCTTTTAAAGAAATAGTTGTTTAACAAACTCCCAGATTAATAAAAGTATTTTCTTTTGGATGATCAGTGTGCCTTGGGATCCCTTTTCTTGCTTCCATGAACTTTGAAGTTAAAAATCTTAGTTTTGTTGTCTTCTGGGCAACTCTCTCTAGCTTTGAAGCCTTGCTTCCCTCAAAGTGAAACGCCTGTCAGAGTGCCTATCTTCACAGGGCCAAGGAGAACGAGAGAGGGATGTAAAATGCTTAGTACCAAGCACAAACTCAATGCTTGGCAGAAGCAACCTTTTCAGAACAGCAAGCACAATGCGGTGGAGTGAGCTGCGAACAGACAAAGGAAGAAATCCAGAGGCATGCTGCAGCGCTTGGAAGAAAGCCAATCCCACTACAATCGGGCTGCCATCCTGGTGAGACTGGTAGAGGTTTCCTCAAAGAAAGCTCAGAGACGCACACGGCTCTCCATTCAGAAGACTAGAACGGTCCCTCTGGTCCTCTCGTCCTTCCAATCCATCTGCCACCTTCACAAAGACAGCTACCTTCGGAATGACATTACTCTGATGCTTAACATCCTTTGGGGAGTCCCCACTCCCTGGATAATAATGTCTAGTTCCTTAGGAAGGCACAAAAAGCCCTTGGGCCACACTCTGCTGACTTCTCCAGAAAACAACCCCCTCCTTCATTACCTACCCCGGCTCTAAGGATCCCCCATTTTTAGCCTTTCACTCCTTAACTACCCACCATACCACCAGTGGTACCCCATTCCTCTAAGCCTCTGCCCACACAGTCCCTCTGTCTGAATGCCCTTCTCTGTTTATTTATTTAGCAAAATCCTATGCTACCTACAAGCTTCCCTCTCTTTTTCCCATCCAGGCAGAAGTACCACCACGCAGTAACAATACTTTCATCACTGAGAACTTCTTTAGTCAACAGATTCAGAGTCTCTAGTACCAGCCAGCTATCACGCAGGGCACCGTGAATATAAAAATAATAAATAACAGACTGTCTTTCCATCATCCCTTCCCCTCCCCCCAACTAGCCTGGAAGCTTACTGGGGACAAGGACAATCTTATTCATCTTTGTATTCCAAGCACAATGCCTTGCATGTAACAGGAGCTCAATAAAATTCCTGTTGGAAAAAAAAAACAAATGAAGCATTCACCAGACTATTCACTCCCTTATGCCCGAGTACTTCACGTACCAAAAGTACACCGGGTACAAGGTGTTTTGCCAATGGCCCATCAGTGCCTGTGACATGGTATATAGCCTACCTCCTTCATTTGACTGGAAGCTCCCTGAAGGCAGGGGCTGTGTCCTGTCTCCTTTCCTTCCTCTAGATCTCCCCCTGGTGCTTAATACAGAGCTCGGGTCACTGGGGATGGTCAATACTGTTGACTAAGGCAGAATTCAAGAGTGACACTGCAAACAGGCTTCCCAGTGAATGGTCTTGAAGGAGGACGCTAGAGCTTTTTACCTGAGCCATGCTGACTTCTCACTTAACGAACCCAAAAAGTTCAGAAGTTCTTTATCCAGTTTTCCTTATGATACTGTTGTTTGAAGAACAACATCAACAAATCATAGTAATGGCTCCTTCCCGTTCTTTCAGTTCAGTTGCCATATTGAACTGCCTTCATCTTCTCAAAGAACTTAGTGTCCTCCAAAAGGAAAACAGGTGTCCCAAGAATCCGCAGTCTCACTCTGACTTCTGCCTCTTGTCGGAAGAAATGAGAGTCTACCAGTCTTGGTTTCCAAGTTGAATTCTCTTGGTGAAGCTCTAGGTCTGTTCCAGAAACCTGAAACCAAAAAGGGAGACGAGGCCCTTAGGTGCAACATCCTCAGGCCGTACAACTCTCTCAACTTATTTTGCTGGTCGTTCTGAAGCTCAAAAGGAGGACATGAGTCAAGACCTTTCTTTCTAGGTCAGTAGAAGAAATTGGCCTCCTGGGCCGAACAGAGCAGCCAACGGGAGTAAAAGTAAGTTGGGCCTCCTATAGAGAGGATCTGCCAAAGGAGAAAGTGCTGGGATTTGCCATTTTAGGAACGGAAGAAGGGGGCGGAGGCCCTTTGGGGCTTTTGTGCGGAGTGGGCCGGCCTGCAAAGCTGGCACTCCACAGACGAGGGCAGAACCGTGGTGGAAGGAAGCTCGGGGGCCTCCGCCGAGCGCCGGGGTGGCTGGCAGTGCCCGCACGTGAGCGTCACTCCGAGTCCGCCCGAAGGTGCGTAAATTCGCCGCGGAGGTGGAGGGCGGGCGTGTGCGCTCTGCAGGCAGCCGCAGCGCGCGGACCCGGAGCGCAGCCCCGGGAGCGCCGAGCCGCGCGCGACCTGCGTGCTCGCGCCCGCGACCCCCTCCCCCGGCGAGCTCCCCCTCTCCTGGAGGGGGGGCGGGGCGGCGACGGCCCTCCCCCTCGCGCCCCCTCCCTCCGCCGCGCGCCCCTCCTCCGCCGCGCTCCCCTCCCCCTTCGCGCGCGGCGGCGCCCCACGGCCTGCGAGCTGCTGAGGCGCTGCTACCCGCCCGCTCGCCCGCCCGCCTGCTCGACGCTGCCTCCCCGCGGCGCGCGCCTACCTGCCCGGCGCGGCCTCCCGCCGTCTCCTCCGCCGCGCGGCGCCTCCTCCAGGCCCCAGGCGCCCCGTGCCAAGCCCGCGGCCGCCGCTGCCCGCGCCGGGACCGAGGCAAGTTTACAAACACCAACCCGGGGCCCGTTTCCCCGGAAGCACTTCTCCCTCCCCCTCGCCCTCTTTGCCAAGCGGTCACATCCACTTCCGGGCTCGGGAGCCCGGACAGGAGGGGGCCTCCGAAAAGGGGTGAGGCTGGGGACGCGCGGAGAGCTGCAGCTGGCGAGTGGGAGGGGGACGGCCGGGAGGACCGGAGGAGGGTGGTGCGAAGGGCGGCGCGTCACGGCGCACGCGCGCGCTCAGGCCGCCATCTTGACTGAGGGCAGCCCTCAGGTTCGCCTGGAACGTTTAGGTACTGAGTGTTCTTTGAAAAGGTTCGCTAGGTGGGCTGGTTGGTTCTCGCAGAAACTCCGTCTCCCTCCTGACGCCCCAGGTAGAAGCCGGAACAGTTCGTACCCCTGATCTTTTTCTTTAAGCTTGGTCAGGTTTGTCTTTCCGGTGCTTGCTGCTGTCGGGCGCAGACCTGCAGACTGAGGTCAGCTGGCAGGAGAGTTAAACCATTGCGCAGTCCTGCGGTATACACAAAACCACAATCTGCATATGAGTCTCAGGAGACTTCCCTCAATACCCTAGACAAACGTGCTCCGGCCCCGCAGTCTTGACCTAACTAAACTAGGCTTCCTTTCAAGAAAAGGCCCTTTTCCCTTCAGCGGACTAGTCTTGTTGGAGATTTGGAAGTGCGTGTTGTCCTCTGGGCCAGGCCGTGTTTGGAAAATTGAGCCCATCCTCGAATACTACCCTTGTGTCACCCCACTTTAGCATTAGAGAGGCGTCCTGCTAAAAGATGGGCTATTTGAAGTGCACACTTGGCAGAAGGAAACGTGAATTCCACTTAAGTCCCAGATCCTATTCTATCTGCTTTCTGGTGAGTTTAAGAGACTGTAAGACACTATCCAAAAACGAATAAGGAATAGGCAGAGTGATAGGCAGGGCATACAACACCCTCTTCTGACTTCCAAGTGTGCACTAGTTAGGCTCTTCAACTTTTCGTGGACATAGTCACATGCAACAACATAAACATCAGTTTAAGCAAGGGAGTGCTGCAAATATCTTTAATCCCAGCACCTGAAAGGCAGAGCAGGCAGATTCCTGTGAGTTCAAGGCCAACCTGGTATATACATAGTTCTACCAGCTAGAGATACCCATTCTTTAAAAAACAAAGAACAGCCCAATCAGTTGCCAGAAGAGGGTGTAGAATACCTAGAATGGAGTTACTGATGCTCATGGGCCACCTGGAGTAACAGACAGTGTGAGCCCCACCCGGGTGCTGGGACTTGAACCTGGGTCCTCTGGAAGAGCAGCCAGTGCTCTTGACGGCTGAGCAGTCTCTCCAGTCCCTGTTATTATATTTTTGATAGTGGGGCTTGTTGGAATTCATGGTCTGGCACATGCTAGACAAGGTGTCAGCCACTGAGTTTTGTTTTTTTTTAAGATTTATTTTATGTATATGAGTACACCATCACTATCTTCAGACACACCAGAAGAGGGCATCAGATTTCACTAGGGATGGCTATGAGCCACCATGTGGTTGCTGGGAATTGAATTCAGGACCTCTGGATCAGTGCTCTTAACCGCTGAGCTATTTCTCCAGCCCCAGCTCCTGGGTGTTCTACTTTCTACTACTCCTCAGGTCTTATCAATGAGACACATTTTCTGAGTTTATACTTTTTTTTTTATATCCAGTGCCTTTTTTTTTTCCTTTTTAGTCACCTAAAATGTACTGTACACTGTATTTTTCGTTTTTTTGTTTGGAATAGGTTCTTACTCTGTAGCTCATGATGGCTTCAAAGTCTCCTAAGTTCCTCCTGCCTCACACTAGAGTATTGGGTTTCAAACCTACCCCCCCGCCACACACACAGATAGTCCATGTGAGATATCTAAGTGAGTTCACATTTTAAGAATTATTTCATGACAAAAGCTGCGTGAGATGATCCAGACCTATAGCCTGAGCTGCCTAGCAGGTTGAAGCAAGAGAATCACTTGAGCCCAGGAGTTCACAAGCCAGAACAGCGTAGTGAGACTGTCTCAGGGCGGAAAAACAAAATTAAACAAACAAAACAAACCCCACCCAAGCAGCACTTCATAGTGAAGGTGTGATTCATGAACTGGGAGGGAGAAGCAGGAGAATCTGAACTTGAAGGTCATCCTCAGCTACACAACGAGTTTGAGGCCAGCTTGGACTGCGTGGTACCCTGTCTTGGAGAAGAAAACAAAATAGACAATAATAATTCAGCAGCAGATATCTTATGTGGTTACCTACTTGCACTTATGCCGGGTACGTGAGTAAATATGAAATGTGACTTTGTATATATGCCTAAATACTTTGGAGATTTATTTCCATTTTTTTTTCATGTGTGTGTTGTAAGTGTATGAATGTTTCGCCTGCATGTATGTATGTCCATAATATGCGTGCAGTGGAGGGCATTGGATCCCTTGAACTGGAGTTACAGATGACCCTGTACTGGGAGCCACACTTGGATCCTTTAGCCATTCCTCCAGCCTCCAAATTCTTCTCCTGCCCCCCGACTCCCAGTTTTAATCATGGTGTTGAAGTTTGAAACCATTCTCCCGTGAAGCACAGCTATGTGCCAGGTTTCAAACTTTTTTTCTTTAAAACATGTATATATTTTTAAGAAGGTACTTATTTTATGTATATGAGTCCACTATAGCTGTCTTCAGACACACCAGAAGAGGGCATCAGATCCCATTGCAGATGGTTGTGAGCCACCATGTGGTTGCTGGGAATTGAATTCAGGACCTCTGGAAGAACAGTTGGTGCTCGTAACTTTGGAGGACCGGTCGTCACCTGGGTCCAGGGATGGAAGAGCTTGGGTCACTAGGCTTGAGAGCTTGTGGCTTTCACCTAAGTGTCTGGACTGGCAGGTGTTCAGACTGTACAGCAGTCCCTCTCTAGGGTGAGCCTGCTGTTCCATTACACGGTTCTGCCTTCAGTCTGGATCTTGCTGTCTGCGAGTTGGAACCCACAGGACAAACACAGTCCCTGGGGCAGTTGCCAGTCAAGCGGCAGACATAGACAGTCAATGTTTGCTGAACAAGCTGAACCCATTCTCTTGAGAGCCAGCATGGGTTGCATAATAGAAACAAGCTGTCTAGCTCCCTTTGCCATCCCTTAGACCTTTGATGAGTCTGAATAAAGAAGTTGGGAAATAGAATGATGTACAAGGGACATTTCCTTGAGCCTGGCAGCGTATGTAATTGGGAATTTTTGTTTTTCTTTTATGTGCTGGGGATTGAACCGAGGACCTTGCCTATCACAAAACTAATATCCCCAGCTCCTTCTTAACTTTTTCTTTATTACCATTTTTTTTTTGAGACAGGGTCTCACTACGCAGCCCTAGTTGGCCTGGAACTATCTTATAGACCGAGCTAGTCTTGAACTCACAGAGATGTAAAAAGGTGTGCACTACCACTATCAGAACCTTCTCAGTCTCTTCTTGTTTTAAAGTAACTTTTATTTGATGGTGTATGTCGCTGGTCATCCAGTCTACCTGAGACATGGAACTCCGGCTGCCATGAGAGAGTCTGTCTCAGGAAGTAAGGTGGAGAGTGATAGGGGAAGACCCTGCACACTGATCTCTATGTGAGCACTCATGAGCACAGATTATACTAAAGATTAGAGCTGTATAAACACGGAATCCAAATCACCTATGATTCATTCCAACACCACAGTAGTATTTTGAAGTCTCTTCCAGTCTTTTTTTTAAAAATGCACAGGGGCTGGAGAAATGCCAAGCATTTACGCAGGCTCCATTCCCATAACCCACATCACCTGTTTCAGGGGATTAAAAACCCTTTCTGGAGTCTTTGGGTACTTAGATGTTATGGGTACCATGAGCACATGTGTCCTCTACTCCCAACACAGGTGGATCTCTGAGTTCGAGGCCAGCCTAGTCTACAGAGCTAGTTCAAGGCCAGCAAGACTACACAAAGAAACCCTGTATTGAAAAACCAAATAAAGAAAAGAAAAATGCATAGGGATAGGATGGGGATGTAGGTGAGGGAGCCCAGCTATACGTATGGCGAGACCAGACAGACTGATAAATAACAGCTGTCAGAAGGCTCGTGAAGGATACGGATGAACTGAATCCGTTCAGTTTGGAGGCAGGAAACTTCATGGTGGTCTTGAAGGTAGGAACTACGGGGTGGTATGCTGAGGGACTCAAGAGGAAAGGAAGTGAAGACAGAATAGAGAGAACTTCTGGAAGTTGACTACCAAGAGGAGGTAGCTAGAGGGGATGTGTTACGAGAGGTTGAACAACAATAAAATATGAAGAAGGGGAGAGGACCAGGATTGAAGAAATGAGAGCACAGTTGGGAGATATCCTTGAAGGAGAAGGAGGGAAACCTTTAGACCAGGGGATCAGACTTAGCCGCAGGTGGAAGAGACAGGGCAGGGCAGACCTACCGAAACACATGCAGAGTCATAAAGGGCCTGTGCCCAGCAATAACCCTCCTCACCCACTGTCCTGGCTTTGCCCTTGTATAGAAGGGTCACACTCTACTGAGGCTGGAGCGCTGCAGATGACTCACTGGTCAGCGATATTGGAACAGATGTGCCACATGCCAGCTTCGAGTGAAAGCTTTGAGGCCGGAGTGTGATTTCTTCTGTGTTTTGTTTTGAGGTCTGTTCTTTCAGTCAGGCTCTTGGAGTACAGGCGTGTGCCTCAGTGCTTTAACAGACAGCACCATTACTATAAGCCATATAAACCATGTAGAAGAATACACAGTTTTAGGGTTTTTTGTTTGTTTGTTTGTTTTGTTTTATTTTTGAGAAAAATATGTCTATATAAACCAGGCTGGCTTGGAACTCACCCTTTGGTCTGGGCTAGCCAGGGGCTTATGACAATCCTCCTGCCTCAGCCATAGACATGGAATTGCATGAGTCATAAGTCTCTTAAGCTGTGTTGAGGTTGTACAATACTTGCCAGGTATTCACAAGGCCCTGTGTTCTGTCCAGCACTACAGAAAGGAAAGAAAGCAAAGCTGAGGGCAGGAGGATGCCCCTAAAGGCCCAGTGCTTGCAAGGCTGAGGTAGGAAGACTGCTTAAACTGAGGAGTGCAGGGGCAGCCAGGGCCACACAGCAGAACCCCGATTCATAAAGCAGACAAAACAGAAGACCTTCTGTTCTGCTATCATGGGGCAGTGCGATTTCGAAGTGTGTCATTGCTTCAGAGAAACTGACTATACACTTACATAAAACCATACTGAGATATGTGTGTGTATATATGTGTGTGTGTATGTGTGTGTGTGTGTATGGTATGCTGGGAGTCAAGTCAGGACCTCATATGTAGTAGGAAACCACTGTAAGACTGAGCTACACACCCAGACCCCGAGATGTTTTTATGCCTCAATTTCAGAAGTTGGGTGTCATTCTGTCTTGCTGAAGCTAAGGACATGGACATTTACTAAGACATTGAAAAAATGCAGTTCTTAGCTGGGCAATGGTGGCACACACCTTTGATCCCAGAAGAGGTGGGCAGATCTCTCTCAGTTCCAGGCCAGCCTGATCTACAGAGTGAGTTCCCACGACAGCCTGGGCTATACAAAAAAAAAAAAAAAAAACAAAAAACAAAAACCCTGTTTCAAAAAACAAAAAAACAAAAAACAAAACTCCTTAATTATATTTATTTCCTTAGTGTGTGTGTGTGCCTGTGAGCATGTACACATATTTGCTGAGGTACACAGGTGAAGAAGGTCAGAGAACAACTTCTGCAAATCAAGTCCTTCCTTCCACCATTTGGATTCCTGGGATCAGATTCAGACCATCAGGCTTGGTGCCAAGCACTTTTATCTACTAAGCCATCTTACTGGCCCTGTAGAACATTTTAAAAATTATGTTTACTCATCCTATATGCATGAGTGTGTGACTATATGTCTCTGTATGCCTGTCTATATGTCTATTTATGAGTGTATGTGTGTGAGTTTGTATATCTCCATGTGAGAGTGTATGTATGTGTGTATCATGTGTTATCATATGTTCATCATATGTGTATATGTGTGAGTATGAGGTGTGCATGTGAGAGAGTGTGTATGTGTATATGAGTGTGTATATATGTGAGAGAGAATGAGAGTGTGTGTGTGTGTATGTGAGAGAGAGAGAGAATGTGTGTGTGAGAGACAGAATGTGTGTGTGTGTGAGAGAGAGAGAACGAGAGAGTGTGTGTGAGAGAGAGAATGTGTGTGTGTGTGTGTGTGTGTGTGTGTGTAGAGGTCAGAAAACAACTTCTTAACAAGAGTCAATTCTTTACTTCTACCGCATGGAGTCCAGGCATCTCATTCAAGTAGTTAGGCTTGGTGGCAAGTGCCTTTAACCCACTGAGCCATTTTGCTAGTCGAACATTTTACATGTTGGTACAAGTTTTATAAATGTTGGCTCCTGGCAAAGGTGCGGAACACCTGGTGTCCTCGTCCATTATTGGCGGGGACCAAAAAAAATGGCAACTATTTCAGAAAACAGTTTGGCAATTTCTCAAAAGATTAAGCAGAGAGTTAGCATGTGACTCAGCAGTTTTACCACTGTCCTCAGCGGAGTGGAAAACACACACCTACACAAAAACTTGTCCACAAACGTTCACAGCCGCGCTGCCTAGCAGAGCCAAGTCACCGAGGACTGAAATATCAAGAACTTACAAATGGCCAGGTGAAGTGCAGTATACCATACACCCACAAAGAGTAGGATCCCGTCTTGAAAAGGACTGAGATGCTGGCTTGTGCTACAAGGATGAGCCTTGAAAACAGTATGTGAGGTAAAAGAAGCCAGTCTCAAAACCCCACATACTATATGCTTCTTTAAAGAAGGGGTGGGGGCTGGAGAGATGGCTCAGCCTTAAGAACATCGGCTGTTCCTCGATAGGACCTGGGTTCAATTTCCAGCACCTACACGGCAGCTCACAACTGTCTGTAACTCCAGTTCTGGGGGATCTGACATCCTCACACAAACATTCATGCAGGCAAAACATCAATGTACGTAAAAATGAATAAAGCAAAAAAAGAAGGAATGTGGGTGCATGCAGAAGAGGGATCAGAGTTACAAAGTAGCTGTGAGCTGTCCTACATGGCCGCTAGGGACCGAACTTAGGTCCTCTGCATGAAGGGCAGTGCATGCTCTCAACCAGTGAGCCATCTCACCATCTTCCGTTGTGTGCTTTTTAGGACCTGCCCAGCACAGGCAAATCTATAGAGATGGAAAGTAGATTTGTGGTTGTCAGAGGTTTTGGGGGCAGGAGCCAGATGAGTTAATTCCTGGGATGAGGAAAAGGTCCTTGAATTAGGAAGTGGCAGTGATTGAACAAGCTTGTGGCTATACTAAAACCCCTGGATAAAGGGCTGTGCTCTGTGGTATGTAAGTTATAGCTCCATAAAGCTATTATATTAAAGAACAACGAGGAGGTTCTGTACATACTAAATAAGATTACCCATGTCATATTTGTAGAGAAAAAAAATTGTAGAATGATTTTGTGCCACTTGTGTAAAAAGGGAAAAAAAATATGTTCACGTTTGTTAGTATTTGCAGTAAAACTCTGAAAGGACATCCAAGAAACCAATAAATCGATTCCTTGTGTGCTCCAGAGTGAGCTGTAAAGAACAGGAACAGGCTGGGAAACAGATATTTTGTTATAGTAGTGTATATTTTTGAGTCAGAGTATTGCTTTTTTTTTTAAATACAGGATCTCTCTACCAGGGTCTGGCTATCCTGGAACTTAGTATGTAAACCAAGCTGGCCTTGAACTGACAAAAAATCCGCCTGCTTCTGCCTCCCAAGTGCTGGGACTAAAGGCGTGCGCCACCACTGCCTGGCTAGTATTTTCAAAACTTTAAAAATTAGGGACTGAGCTAGGAATGGTGGTGCATACCTTTAACCTTCTGAGTTCGAGGCCAGCCTGGTCTACAGAGTGAGTTCCAGGACAGCCAGGGCTACACAGAGAAACTCTGTCTCGGAAAACCAAAAAAATTAAAGAAAGAAAAGAAAAGAAAATACTGTAAAGCCAAACAAAGTCATGTCTGTGGGTGGGCTTGGCTTCTTGTCTTCCACTGTGGTTTTGAGTTCTCCTCCCTGCTCCAATGTTCACCAAAGTAAGTAGTGATCACCGGAGACTGAGTAAACAGACTGAGATTCTAGGTGCAGGGTTCAGGGTGGTGAGCTTTGTCTGCTTTTGTTTACTTAAAAGTTAAAGTACATTTTGTGTATGTTTGTGTTTATTTAGTGTGTGTGTATGTATGCATATGTGTGCACCACACATATGCCTGGTGCCCCCAGGGGTATTGGTGTGCGCAAACACTCGTGTGTACGAGCGTTCACCACACACGCGCACAAAACACGCACACACACTACTTTTAACAGAACTCAAATAGTCTATTTATTAGGATGAGATATCAGTGCTTTATCAAAAATGAGGCTGTCAGAGAGGGATGGTGACATGAAGGACCCTTAACCATGACACTTCTTGGCCACTATGAGGACAGTAAAAGGCACCAGTTCCTGAGAAAGTCTATCTGGGGGAATCCGCTGAGCAGCAACAGCACAGGGTATTGATCCTGTTCAGGTTCCTTCCCATGGTGCGGAGCTCCCTGTGGGGCCTCAGAGCTGCCAGATGTTCCTGGGCCCAGAACGTTTGGGTGAGTGACGTCCTGCCAGGCAGCCTAACCGTATGTGAGGGGGTCGTTACAGATACCCCTCATTACATTTTATTTTAAATTGTGTATGTGCGCGTGCGTGCGTGTATGCACACGTGTGCATGTGGTGTGAGTACATGTGACAGGTGGATGTCAGGAGACAGTTTGGAGGAGTTTCTCTGTAGAGATCCACCTGCCTCTGCCTCCCAAGTGCTGGGATTAAAGGCATGTGCCACCACTGCCCGGCCATTTGGAGTTTTTATTTTTAGTTTCACTTAATTGTTCAGGTTTTCTGAGGCAGCGTCTCCTCACAGGCTGACTTGGAACTCACAGTGTAGCTAAGGATGAGCCTGTACCTTCTCCTTAGCTTCTCCATCCTCCTTAGCCTCTCTGTGTCAGTTTCTCAGGGGCTAGGATTACAGGGAGGTCTCCATGCTTAGTGTTCCGCCTGTCAGGCTTGAGAGTAAGGCATTATGAACAAACTGTGTGACCGGTGGCATCTCTGATAGGGAAGGCCTGTGTTTTCTTTGGTCAGTAAACAGAGCCCTGTGCAAGCAAGGCTAGGCATGGCATCAAGCCCCACCTCCAGCCCCAAGGGTGAGTCTTTTCTCTGGATTTTGTTTCTTCAGAGAGATACTCTCCAGGCTCTGGCCCTGGAAAATTGATGCCTGACAACTAGGGGCAAGGGTCACCTTTTCCTGAGTCAAGACAGTGTCCAGTCCACCCTTCGGATGTTCTTATGTCCCAGAAATGGTCCCGGTGTTCCCATTTCTCCAGAGAACAAGCCTGTTTCTTTAGAAGAGGGTGGAATGGCTGCTACCTGGCAGATGAGTGTGAGGTGGAAAGAGTTGGGGTCTTGCAGATTTTCATCCGGTCTTTCTGAGACAGAGAGCTGAGGTGACTCAGGAGGATGCCAGCCCGGGCTGAAGATACCAGCGTGGCAGGGCCAAGTCTACATGGTATCTCCAGTCCATAAGTTCCTCAGAATGGCTTCTTCCTCTTTCCCTTAACTTCCCTTGTCCAACTTCAATCACATGGTCCCTTGTTTCAACCACTCTCTTTCTGATAGTCTCTTCTCCACAGCTGTTCTCTCCTACCACAGACTCCATCTAGGGGAAAGCCCCAGTGCAGCAGCCTGCCCTTCCTCCCAAATGCACTGTGCCTGCTGCAGCTGCCTGTGGAAAAGTCACAGCCGTCCAAACTGGCATCGCTCTGTAAATCTGTGGTCCCTGAGTTCATCCCCTTAGACACAGTGGAATAAACACACACATTTGCCGCTTCTCCTTCATCGGAACGACACTGAAATCACAACAGCAGAACTTTAATCTAGAAAAATAAGGCCAATGAGAAAGAGATAAGGGACAGCTGTCAATAATTATGCATGACAGGAGGCAGGAGAGTGGCACAGTTGGGCACTGGGAACCATGTACCAGGCCACAGAACTGGTTGTGTAACCTGGATAGGTGTCGTGTATCTTTGAAACGCAGCTCCCTCTCATGTGGTTTGTAGGCTTACCCTGAACACGTGTGAGGGCTAGCATGGTGCATTCTAAGCGCAGAAGGTGGTGTACGGTAAGACATGGAGTAGGACCCCCTTTTTGTTTGCTTTTGCTGGGTCTTTGATGTGGTAGGCAAGCTCAGATGGCCACCCCAGCCCAGTTTGCCTGTTTAATTAGTCTCTCGACCTTTGTACTCACTCTGTTTGCCACTGTCGGGGCAGGGGAGCTAGCACAGTGCCTCTGAAGGACTGACCCTCCCTCCCACATCCTGGCCAGTGCTCCCCCCTCCCGACCGAGTGTGCTCATAAAATGTCTAAGCATCCCTTGGCTCCCTGTTTTCAGCTAGTGAGGCCATTGAGTGCTGACAGATGATGTTTGAGCAGTTCCTCTCAGGAAGGTGGTTGTGTTGCAGATCCGCTCGCCCTTTCCTGGGGCTCTTTAGACCTCACTGTTGGCCTCTCTCCTCACCCCTTCCTCTAAGTATCACAAAGATTCACCTCCCTGGGATCTCAAGTCGGCCTCCCAACCTCCCATAGCATCTCTGGCTGGCTCTAGCCAGGCTGTCCCCACTTGTGGGTCCCAGGCTATCCCTATTTTTGGTTCCCAGGCTATCCCTACTTGTGGGTCCCTGGCTGTCCCCATTTGTGGGTTCTCCACTTGGATGAACACGTGTAGGCGGTACTTCATCTGCTCTCACTCAGCTCTTTCCTCTTGTGTCCATATTTGTCCTGGGGCATATAACTTTTTCAGTCACTGAGGCGTGAAACTCCAGGGTCAACTTTGATTCTTCCATTTCCTTCAACAGAGATTTTTGTAAGCATCTTGTGTAACCCAGAGAATGACCAAACCTAGTTTCTTCTGTCTGCCCTTATTCAGGTGGGGTTGTCCCCTTGCCTGTCAATTTTCCTGCATCCAGCTGGTAAAAACCTGCCTCTTGAACATCAGCTTCATTTTCTCTCTTCTCTTCTCTTCTCTTCCCTTCCCTTCCCTTCCCTTCCCTTCCCTTCCCTTCCCTTCCCTTCCCTTCCCTTCCCTTCCCTTCCCTTCCCTCCCCTCCCCTCCCCTCCCCTCCCCTCCCCTCCCCTCCTCTCCTCTTCCCTCCTCTCCTCTCCCCTCCCCTCCCCTTTTTTCTTCTTCCTCCTTCTCTTCTTCCTCTGCCTCCTCCTCCTTCTTTAAAGATAGGGGCTTCCTGTGTAGTTTAGGCTGGCCTCAAACTCACTATGTACCCCAGGCTAGCCTCAGACTTGCAGTGGTCCTTCTGCCTGAATTTCGTAAGTAAGCACTGGGACACACATACATCCAGCTGAAAACATTGATGTTTTTGAGACAGGGTTTGTCCGTGTAGCTTTGACTGTCATAGAACTCACTCTAGTCCAGGCTGCCCTCAAACTTAGAGATCCACCTGTGTCTGCTTCCTGAGCGCTGGGGTTAAAGGTGAGCACCAGCAGCAGCCGGCCTAAAGCATCGAGTTTTAAAAAATAGTTGCATTTCTTTTTATTTCTTTCTATGTACGTGTGTATGTGGCTTGGTGCAAGTATGGAGACCAGAGGACAGCTTGTGGGAGTTGTCCTCTCATCCAGCATGTGGGTCCCAGTAATCAAACTCCCACTGTCAGGCTCATTAGAAGGTCCCTCCACCTACTAAGCCATCTTTCCCATTATTATTATTATTATTTATTTTTTTTTTTTTGGGAGGCAAGGTTTCTCTGTGTAGCACCAACTATCCTAGAACTCTGTAGACCAGGCTGGCCTTGAACTCAGAGACCAGCTGCCTCCCAGGTGCTGGGATTGAAGGGATGGGCCACCACCCAGCTCATCCTTCCCATTCTAATTCTTGTTTTGTTTTTGTCTTTTTTAAAAAGATTTGTTTATTATATCTAAGTACACTGTAGCTGTCTTCAGACACACCAGAAGAGGGCATCAGATCTTGTTACAGATGGTTGTGAGCCACCATGTGGTTACTGGGATTTGAACTCAGGACCTCCGGAAGAGCAGTCAGTGCTCTTACCCACTGAACCATCTCATCAGCCCCTGTTTTTGTCTTTTCAAGTCAGGGACTTTGTATGTAGTGCTAAACCTGGCCTGGGACTTGCTGTGATCCCCCTGCCTCTGTTTCCAGTTGTGGTTGCAGGCTTGAACCAACACACCTAGCTCTTAGCTTCAATGTAATGATATGACCTGCTACCGAGTCCTTTGGTGACTTTCTGCAGGGTAAAATTAGATTCCTAGGTCTGGTTGATGGTTAAGACTTGCCATAAATCACTCACCTTTGCTCCTGTACCCCAGCTGGTCAGTTCCTGCCTGGGTCAGGACCAGCCTTGCTCATTGCTAGCTCATGGCCTGCCTTCTTCTTTCTACTTCAAGTGCTTCTCACCTCGTACTTACCTGCTCTGGTTCTCCTGTCCAGTCTCAGTTCTCAGCCTCTATCCCCTCTCCCCAGACTTCAGCCTCCTGGGACTCCTTTTTTGAATTCTGAGCACACTTAGGGTCAGGATCCATCAGGCCCTGGACTATTGCTGTTACATATGTGTCTGCATCCGGCAGAGCAGGGGCTGTGTCTTTCCTATCCTGGATGGCAAAGATCATGGTTGTGTAACACAGTGTTTCCTCAGCATAACCTCCTTTGAGAGGACTTCAGGAACCAGGACAATGGAGGCCTGTCACATCACAGGAAAGCAGGAGGATTTTAGCTTTAAGGCAAGCTTGGGCTATGCTGAAGTCTCTGTCTAGAGAGAAGGGGGTCAGGAGTGCTCAGGTACGGATAGAGCTCGATGGGTACGCTGCGTGCCTAGCATATACAAAGCCCTGGGTCTGCATGGTGGCTCATTCCTATAACCCCAGCCCTTGAGAGGTAGATGCAAGAAATGAGTGGCTCAGAAGTCATTGTTGACTACCCATCAGGTTGGAGGCCAGCCTGCAATACATGCAACCTTAAAAAATGGCACTCAGTATTCCGGAGGCAGAGGCAGGTGGATCTCTGTGAGTTCGAGGCCAGCCTGCAATACATGCAACCTTAAAAAACAGTACTCAGTATTCCGGAGGCAAAGGCAGAGGCAGATGGATCTCTGTGAGTTCGAGGCCAGCCTGGTCTACAGAGTGAGTTTCAGAACAGCCAGGGCTACACAGAAAAAAAACCTGTCTCAAAAAAATGGAGGAGGAAGAAGAGGAGGAGGAGGAGGATTAGGGAAAACCAGGATCGTTCTGGAAAGTCTCAGCAGTGGGGTGGCTTGCACATCTCAGGCCCTCCCTGGCCTGTTTCCTGGGCCTCTCTACCCTTGCCTTCCCCCAGTCTTCTTCCATTCCCTGAGCACTTAGATTCACAGTGGGAATTTCTTCTCCACTCACACCCCCTCCCTGAGGCGAGTGTGCTACCTGCTTCTCATGCCCCGCCCTTCTGTGCAGGCTAATGATTATGCAGGGAACTTCACTGCTAGCAGTCCCTGTCCCAAATCTGTAAAAGTTCTCTTTCGGGCAAGGGTCATGAGAGTAATGCCACTGCCATGTGACTCTGGCTTTACCCCCCCCCCCCCCCCCGCTCCCTCTGCTGTCTTAGTCCTATTCTGAAAAGTCCATTGTGTACCTTGTCACCAGCTCGTCTGAACCTTCCCTGAACCCTCCTGAGCCGGAAGGTAAGTGTCGGTGGCCCCTGATCCCACCTGCTCAGCACTGGTTGGTTGCCTTTCCCCTCCTTGTTCCCACCATCTCCCCAGATGCCTGCCATTGCCCTCTTGTGAACTCAGCCAGGACCTGAGCCCCCTTACCAGGTAGAAGGCCTTGCTGGTGTCCAGGCGGGGCCGCAGGCGGAATGAGGAAGGGCTCCACCCTGCTTGCAGATTTCATCCTGATGGCTGACTCAAAGCAACTCAGGACCATGGATGGGGACCCGATGGCTGTGGAGGCCTTGCTCCGGGACGTGTTTGGCATTGTTGTAGATGAGGCCATTCGGAAGGGGACCAGTGCCTCTGAGAAGGTGGGCCCTGTCTCCTGCTGCCTGCCATTTTGTAAACTTGACTTGAGTTCACCCCTGTCCCTGGTGTACCTCACGATGGGCACTCTGGGTCCTGTGTCCTTTGTTTTCCCTTGCTTGGGGGCACACTTGTGAAAACATCCTGGACCTGTTTGAATTGCAAGTGGCTGATGCCTTGCATTTGTTACATGATGGCTAGATCTCAGCCAGGGGTCTAAGATGCCTGTGTCTTGGCCTCTCCTCCTAGGTCTGTGAATGGAAGGAGCCCGAAGAGCTCAAGCAGCTGTTGGATTTGGAGCTGCAGAGCCATGGCGAGTCTCGGGAGCGGATCCTGGAGCGCTGCCGGACTGTGATTCGCTACAGTGTCAAGACTGGTGCGCCCGGGAACCTGGCGGGACGGGTCTCTGGCCCCAGTACCCAGCTGCAACCTGAGTCCTCTACCTGTTCCTCTTTTCCAGGTCATCCCCGGTTCTTCAACCAGCTCTTCTCAGGGTTAGATCCCCATGCTCTGGCTGGGCGCATCATTACGGAGAGTCTCAATACCAGCCAGTGAGCCAGCCATCTGGGGCTTCTGTTCACAAAGGACTTGGGTTGGCCGGGAGGAGCCATCTGGGTAGGAGAGGAGAGTGGCTTCTGCCTCTTGCCACTGTTTTCTACGAATGCCTCTCGTCAGACAGGGTGTTTTCCCTGCTGTCTGCCCCTTGGGCTCCTTCGCCAACCTCCTTATGCCTCCTGACCCCACTATTTTTCTCATGTGGGCTTTCTGGTTCTTTTGACACCTGCCGATTTCTCTCTTGGGATCCTTACTTCTTCACCCCCTCCGCGTCCCCTCGCTTAAAGACTTAGCTGGGCAGTGCTGTCACCTTGGCCTCTGTCACCCATGTTCTCTGGCAGATACACATATGAGATTGCCCCCGTGTTTGTGCTCATGGAGGAGGAGGTGCTGAAGAAACTCCGCGCCCTGGTGGGCTGGAACTCTGGGGATGGGGTCTTCTGTCCTGGTATGTGAGAAGGGGGCTTCCCTTGGGTCTTGGTAAAGGGTCTACCTCTTGTACGCTCTCTTGTCCTGTGTAACCAGTGTGGAGGGGTAATGGCTGTTTCCTCTCTGGCTCCACTGGGCTGGGCTGTGGAGAGGCTTCCCAGTCCCCTTATCTCAGTGTTGGCCAGCAGTGCTCTGGGGTCGTATGGGGAACGTGTCCCAGTCGGGCAGCTCAGGCTGTGTAGAGGGTTTTCTGGTCCTGGGGCTGTTCCATACGGTATGCTGTTTGTGAACCCCGGGGATTCATGGCTTGGGAGCTAATGGGTTATACCTGCTTCTTTGATCAGTTGTGGGTGGAAAGGTCAGGGGAAGAAAACGTCAGTCTTGACTCACCTCCTCTCCCTCCATCTCCCACCCTGCCTGTGACAGGTGGCTCCATCTCTAACATGTACGCCATGAACTTGGCCCGTTTTCAGAGCTACCCAGACTGCAAGCAGAGGGGCCTCCGGGCCCTGCCACCCTTGGCTCTCTTCACTTCGAAGGAGGTAGGGAAGAGTCATGGGCCTGACCAGGGACTTCTGAGTCTGATCTTCATCCGGCTCAGTCAGAGATCCTTCAAGGCTTCTCCCTGCCCTCAAAGGGGGTGCTTCCTTCCAAGGAGACCAAATAGGTGCTCATGTTTATTTTGCCTTCTGGGGTGGGTAGGGTAGGACAGATGCAGTAGACACAGGTTCCACTTCTGAGCATACTTCAGGGTCAAGCAGCGTTGGCATCACCTGGGAGGTTATTAGACACGCAGAGTCTCAGGCCCCACCAACTCTAAGTCTCTATTTAATTAGAGTCCAACACAATCCCTTCACTTGAGCCGCGTAGTGGTCCATGCCTTCAATCCTAGCATTCGGGAGGCAGAGGCAGGTGAATCTGCCAGCCTAGTCTACAGCCAGAGCCACTCAGAGAAACCCTGTCTGAACAAAACAGAACCAAACCTTTGAAAACCCTGGCCACGGGGCCCCTTTGATCGCAGCTGACCAGCTTTTGCCAGTCTCTGCCCTCAGAGTCTCAGCCTCAGCACCTCTGACCCCGCGCAGGTTATGCTGATTTGCCCTCTGTGTCTTTACAGTGTCACTACTCCATCACCAAGGGAGCTGCTTTTCTGGGACTTGGCACCGACAGTGTCCGAGTGGTCAAGGCTGATGAGAGGTGAAGGTCCTTCTGCCAACAAGGCCCTGATCCCAGCTGGGCACAATGTGTCATCTACTTGCCAAAAAAAAAAAAAAAGCTCTGGCCTCGGGCCCTTCCCCCACACCCCTCCCCCACCTCCCTCTTTCAGACGGGCCAGCGGCTCCTACTGCTCAGTGCTCCGAGGTTAGGTCTGCACCATGGCCTCTGCGCTGCCCCTCTGCCTTCCCCAGCTGTGTCAGGTGACCCCCCCTGGTCTGGAGCACCCGAGTTTTTTCACTCACTCAGCTTCTTTCTTTCCCAGAGGGAAAATGATCCCTGAGGATCTGGAGCGGCAGATCAGTCTGGCAGAGGCTGAGGTGAGCGAGGGCTCTGGGTAGTGGGGGAGACCCTTCTGTCCCCTCAGGAAAGGTGACTTGGGCTCTTCTGTTGGAGAAACTCCTCACACCTCTCCTTTATTGTTACACCTGTTAGTGTCAGAAATGCTGCAGAGACTCGTAGGTGGGTTAGGCTCTGAATTTCCAAGGGACTCCCAAGCAAACCTGGGCGGTGGGGGTTTGGTGCCTGAAGCATGCATAGTGTGGAAGGTTTCTGTGGACTGAGGGTCAGTACAGGGAGATGCTAAGGAGGACGTGCAGGCGTGGTGAGCACTGCTGGCCTAGGGAGGAGGTGGATATTAACCCTCCCTTCCCAGTGGGGCATGCTTTGTGCACGGCGGTTTTTAAATATCGTCTGCAGAGTCACAGTTCCTCCACCCAGAGAATTGCCATTAATGATCACAGGCTTGTAGAGTTCTGCGCACGAGGCTGTTTCCTGGAACAAAGTGTGAAATGAAAAACACATAATGCCTGTTGATAGATAAGATAAACGGCGATATGTCTGTTTGGTCAGTTTCTCCGTCTGCGAAATGGATGTACTACAGAAGTCACTACATAAGGAATCGGCGTGTAAAATGCTTAGAGTGGCTTTGTGTGTGGATGCACTGACGTTAGCTGCTGTCTGCTGCCGCCGTTTCTTTCATTTAAGACAAGTTCTTGCTGGGCAGTGTGGATTGGCTTTGAACTCAGTGTGTAGCTCATGTTGGCTTCAAACTTGATCTCGGCTTCGCTTACTCAGTGCTGTGATCACAGCTGTGGGCCACCACGCCGAATGTTGTCATCTTTATCATTATCACCACCCCTAGGGTACAGTGTAGCCAAATGTAAGATAGGAGAGTATATATGACAACATGAAAATATTTTCACTGTACATGAAATATGAATTTCAAGTCACTATACAGGATGAACAGCCTATTTTTGCTATTTACAATAATGTGTGTATATATTACTAAAAAACCTGATTTCATTATGTTTTTACATGTATGGGTGTCTGGCCTGCATATATGTCTGTGATCCATTTGGGGTCACAGCACCCACAGAGGCCAGAAAAAGGCAACATGTCGCCTGGAACTATGTTCACATGTGGATGTTTACTGCCGTGTGGGCACTGGGAACCCGACCTCTGTTCTCTGAGAGCAGTCAGTGCTTCTCACTGTGGACCACCTCTCTTTTCCGAAAGATCTATTTTTATAGCTAATGGATTTGTTCATTTTTATTTTATTTTATGGGTGTTTTGCCTGCTTGCATGTCTGTGCAGTATTGCATGCACTGTGTGCAGAGTTCATATCCCTTGGAACTGGAGCTATAGATAGTTGTGAGCTGCCATGTGGGTGCCAGACATTGAACTCAGTCCTCTAGAAGGACAGCATCTACAACCTATGTCCTCTATCATCATCACCACCATCACTACCACCAACACTACCATTATCATCATCACTAACACCACCGCCGCCACCATCGCCACCATCACCATCGCCATCACTATAGAGTAGCCTACTGATGGCAGTGTATGCTGCCTATTGCAGTGTTGTCCCAAGTACCAAACCCTAAGAAACCTGACTCCCCTCAGGAGCCATCAGCTGTTCAGTTCCCAACTAGGGCTAGGGGTTCCTACAGTTTTCTAAAGTGGCTATGCCAATTTACAGCCCCAACAGCATGTGATGTTCTAATGTGTCTACATGCTCACCAACACTTGGTATCCTCTTTCTTTCTTTCTTTCTTTCTTTCTTTCTTTCTTTCTTTCTTTCTTTCCTTCCTTCCTTCCTTCCTTCCTTCCTTCTTTCCTTTTTTTTTTGGAGACAGGGTCTCCTGTAGCTCAGGTGGGCTTTGAACCTTCTGTGTAGCCAAGGACAACAGTCAGCCCTAACCTTCCTGCTTCTGCCTTCTGAGTGCAGAGGTTATGAGCGTGTACCACCACCTGGTTCAAGTTGTGTTGGTGATTAACCCAGGGCTTCATGAGTGCTGGGCAGGCACTCTGCTAACTGAGCTACATCCCCAGCACACACGACACACACACTCATGCATACACATGCACACAAACACACTCATGTACATATACTCATGAACACACACATGCACGGATATACACACATAAACACACTACCCCTCCCACACCTCCCACATGCACATACATATACACAGATGTACATATACATACACACATGCACAGCCTGTACACACTGCTCCTTCCACACCCTAGACACACACACACACACACACACAAGCACACACAGTCCCCCCTTGCATGCACAGCTCCCCCGTGTGTACACACACACCATGCACAGCCCCCCCACAGCCTATCCTACCCCACCACACACCACCACACACCACTGAACACCCACACAACCTTTCCCATCCAGATGGACTTTCCTGGGGCTGGGCCTGCCCTATTGCTCCACTCTCTCAGCAATGGGAGGACATTAGACGAGAGAGCAGATCAATTTTCAGTTTATTTCATGACAGGCCAGGGGACATTACTGCATTTGTTGAGAGCAATCCAGAGGACTGTGGGTTGCATACGGTTTGAGTGTGTCTGGAAGTTCGTGTTGTAACTTAATTTCTATTGTATGTAGTTGTCATTTTGATTGTCCATTCTTCTAGCAGCAGGCATTGGGCTGCTCCCACACGTTAGCCGTTGTGAGCAGTGCTGCCTCGAACAGTTACCTCTTGGTGTGATTAACCTACTTTCAGTTAGTGCAGTGAAATGCCTGAGGCTGGGTAACTTGATGAAGAAAAGAGGTTTGTTTTGGCTTACAGTTGTGGTCCAAGGTTCAAGGCTTAAATCTGGTAATGCCTTTCCTGCTGGCAGAGCACCACGTCAGTGCAGGGTGTCACCTGACCAGAGACAGGGATGAGGTGGGTGTCTCCTCTGGTCTCTCTCCCTCTTCTTAGCCAATAACCCGAGTCAGCCATAAGGGCTCAGCCTGTAACTTGCACTGAGAAGCCCCACCCCAGCATCACAGTCGGATTAAATTTCTACTCTCTCAATATTTTACAGTGGGGGTTAAATTTCAACATCCTTGGGGACCGGCTGAGCCAGATCCAGACCCAGACGGTGGCAACTGCTTTTAGTTTTTAGGATTCATACCCAGAAGCTGAATTACTGATAATTCCGTTTTTTAAATTTTATTTCTTGAGTCAGGGTCTGGCTGTGTCGCCCAACTTGACCTCAAACTTAGAGTGATCCTCCTGCCTTAGCCTCTTGAGTGCATATGTGCCCCAGCATGCGTGTGGAGGTCAGAGAACAACTTTGGAAAGTTAGTTCTCTCCCTCCGCCATATGAAGGGCCCAGGAGTCAAACACAAATCGTCAGACATGAAGGCAACACCTTTACCAGGGGCATCCTGCTGCCCCCTCCTCCTCACCCCTGCCTTGCTCCCTGTGTTTGGATATCAGATCTTACCTAACCCAAGAGCACAAAGTTTCTTTTTATATTTTAAGTGTTTTATACCAGGCTGGCCTCGAACTCAGAAATCCGCCTGCTTCTGCCTCCCAAGTGCTGGGATTAAAGGTGTGCGCCACCACTGCCCGGCAATTATTTAACATTTTTAGAAGTTCATTTTTAATCTTAATTTTGTATTAAAGTTAAAATTAATTTTGTGACTGTGTGTGGATGTGCATGTGAGTGCAGTGCCCATGGAGACCAGAAGGGGGTGTTGGATTCCCTGGAACTAGAGTTATAGGTAGTTATAAGTCATCCAAGGTAGGTGCTAGGGTTAACCGCAGGACTTTGGAAGTAGCAAGTGCTTGTAACTGCTGAGCCATCTGCCCAGTTCCTTATAATTTACATTATTTTTGTTTTTATTTTTTATTTTGTGAGTCAGGGTCTAACTAGGTAGCCCTCGATGGCCTGGAATTTATATCAGGCTGACCTTGAACTCCAAGATAACCACCTGCCTCTGCTTCTCAAGTGCTGAGATTAAGCGTGTACACCATCACACACAGCATAATTTAATGAAGCGTGGTGCCGCGGCTGGCAGTACGTTTGCTTGTGTGTATACACGGGGTGGTGGGCAGCAGACATTTCAAGCAAGTGCTCCGTCACTGAACGTTCCATAGCTCTTTGGGACTTTAATTAATTGACTAATTGATTGACTGATTGATATTCTTTGAGACAGGGTTGCTCTATGTATCTCTGGCTGGTTTTAAACCAGTCTTCTCAGCTTCTTGAATAGCTGAGATTATAGGCCAGCACCACCAGGTCTTGCCACAGGGGATTATTTTCTTAGTTTCTTTTCCCTTTTGAGACAGGGTCTCACTGTGTGGCTCTTGCTGTCCTGGAGCTGTCAGCGTAGACCAGGCTGGCCTTGAATTCACAGAGATCTGCCTGCCTCTGCTTCCCAGGTGCTGGGATTGCATGTGTGTGCACTGTCGTGCCTGCCTCTTGGTGTCCTGTTTGCGCTCATGTTTCATTGTGTATACACAGTTGACAGATGTGTTTTGTTGTTGCTGTTTGCATTTTGTTCTTTTGGTGTGGGAGATTCTGCTCACGACCCCAGGTGTGCTAGGCATGTGCTCTTCTTGCACTGAGCTGTCTGCCTCCACTCTAGTTGGTTTGTTCGTTTGGTGTGGGAGATTCTGCTCACGACCCCAGGTGTGCTAGGCATGTGCTCTTCTTGCACTGAGCTGTCTGCCTCACTCTAGTTGGTTTGTTCGTTTGGTGTGGGAGATTCTGCTCACGACGCCAGGTGTGCTAGGCATGTGCTCTTCTTGCACTGAGCTGTCTGCCTCCACTCTAGTTGGTTTGGTTTTTTGGTGTGGGAGATTCTGCTCACGACGCCAGGTGTGCTAGGCATGTGCTCTTCTTGCACTGAGCTGTCTGCCTCCACTCTACTTGGTTTGGTTTTTTGGTGTGGGAGATTCTGCTCACGACCCCAGGTGTGCTAGGCATGTGCTCTTCTTGCACTGAGCTGTCTGCCTCACTCTAGTTGGTTTGGTTTTTTGGTGTGGGAGCTTCTGCTCACGACCCCAGGTGTGCTAGGCATGTGCTCTTCTTGCACTGAGCTGTCTGCCTCACTCTAGTTGGTTTGGTTTTTTGGTGTGGGAGATTCTGCTCACGACCCCAGGTGTGCTAGGCATGTGCTCTTCTTGCACTGAGCTGTCTGCCTCCACTCTAGTTGGTTTGGTTTTTTGGTGTGGGAGATTCTGCTCACGACCCCAGGTGTGCAAGGCATGTGCTCTTCTTGCACTGAGCTGTCTGCCTCCACTCTAGTTGGTTTGGTTTTTTGGTGTGGGAGATTCTGCTCACGACCCCAGGTGTGCTAGGCATGTGCTCTTCTTGCACTGAGCTGTCTGCCTCCACTCTAGCTGGTTTGGTTTTTTGGTGTGGGAGATTCTGCTCACGACCCCAGGTGTGCTAGGCATGTGCTCTTCTTGCACTGAGCTGTCTGCCTCCACTCTAGTTGGTTTGGTTTTTTGGTGTGGGAGATTCTGCTCACGACCCCAGGTGTGCTAGGCATGTGCTCTTCTTGCACTGAGCTGTCTGCCTCCACTCTAGTTGGTTTGGTTTTTTGGTGTGGGAGATTCTGCTCACGACCCCAGGTGTGCTAGGCATGTGCTCTTCTTGCACTGAGCTGTCTGCCTCCACTCTAGTTGGTTTGTTCGTTTGGTGTGGGAGATTCTGCTCACGACCCCAGGTGTGCTAGGCATGTGCTCTTCTTGCACTGAGCTGTCTGCCTCCACTCTAGTTGGTTTGGTTTTTTGGTGTGGGAGATTCTGCTCACGACCCCAGGTGTGCAAGGCATGTGCTCTTCTTGCACTGAGCTGTCTGCCTCCACTCTAGTTGATTTGGTTTTTTGGTGTGGGAGATTCTGCTCACGACGCCAGGTGTGCTAGGCATGTGCTCTTCTTGCACTGAGCTGTCTGCCTCCACTCTAGTTGGTTTGGTTTTTTGGTGTGGGAGATTCTGCTCACGACCCCAGGTGTGCTAGGCATGTGCTCTTCTTGCACTGAGCTGTCTGCCTCACTCTAGTTGGTTTGGTTTTTTGGTGTGGGAGCTTCTGCTCACGACCCCAGGTGTGCTAGGCATGTGCTCTTCTTGCACTGAGCTGTCTGCCTCACTCTAGTTGGTTTGGTTTTTTGGTGTGGGAGATTCTGCTCACGACGCCAGGTGTGCTAGGCATGTGCTCTTCTTGCACTGAGCTGTCTGCCTCCACTCTAGTTGGTTTGGTTTTTTGGTGTGGGAGATTCTGCTCACGACCCCAGGTGTGCTAGGCATGTGCTCTTCTTGCACTGAGCTGTCTGCCTCCACTCTAGTTGGTTTGGTTTTTTGGTGTGGGAGATTCTGCTCACGACGCCAGGTGTGCTAGGCATGTGCTCTTCTTGCACTGAGCTGTCTGCCTCACTCTAGTTGGTTTGGTTTTTTGGTGTGGGAGATTCTGCTCACGACCCCAGGTGTGCTAGGAATGTGCTCTTCTTGCACTGAGCTGTCTGCCTCACTCTAGTTGGTTTGGTTTTTTGGTGTGGGAGATTCTGCTCACGACCCCAGGTGTGCTAGGCATGTGCTTTTCTTGCACTGAGCTGTCTGCCTTACTCTAGTTGGTTTGGTTTTTTGGTGTGGGAGATTCTGCTCACGACCCCAGGTGTGCTAGGCATGTGCTCTTCTTGCACTGAGCTGTCTGCCTCACTCTAGTTGGTTTGTTCGTTTGGTGTGGGAGATTCTGCTCACGACCCCAGGTGTGCTAGGCATGTGCTCTTCTTGCACTGAGCTGTCTGCCTCCACTCTAGTTGGTTTGTTCGTTTGGTGTGGGAGATTCTGCTCACGACCCCAGGTGTGCTAGGCATGTGCTCTTCTTGCACTGAGCTGTCTGCCTCCACTCTAGTTGGTTTGGTTTTTTGGTGTGGGAGATTCTGCTCACGACCCCAGGTGTGCTAGGCATGTGCTCTTCTTGCACTGAGCTGTCTGCCTCCACTCTAGTTGGTTTGTTCGTTTGGTGTGGGAGATTCTGCTCACGACCCCAGGTGTGCTAGGCATGTGCTCTTCTTGCACTGAGCTGTCTGCCTCCACTCTAGTTGGTTTGTTCGTTTGGTGTGGGAGATTCTGCTCACGACCCCAGGTGTGCTAGGCATGTGCTTTTCTTGCACTGAGCTGTCTGCCTTACTCTAGTTGGTTTGGTTTTTTGGTGTGGGAGATTCTGCTCACGACCCCAGGTGTGCTAGGCATGTGCTCTACTTGCACTGAGCTGTCTGCCTCCACTCTAGTTAGTTTGGTTTTTTGGTGTGGGAGCTTCTGCTCACGACCCCAGGTGTGCTAGGCATGTGCTCTTCTTGCACTGAGCTGTCTGCCTCCACTCTAGTTGGTTTGGTTTTTTGGTGTGGGAGATTCTGCTCACGACCCCAGGTGTGCTAGGCATGTGCTCTTCTTGCACTGAGCTGTCTGCCTTACTCTAGTTGGTTTGGTTTTTTGGTGTGGGAGATTCTGCTCACGACCCCAGGTGTGCTAGGCATGTGCTCTTCTTGCACTGAGCTGTCTGCCTCACTCTAGTTGGTTTGGTTTTTTGGTGTGGGAGATTCTGCTCACGACCCCAGGTGTGCTAGGCATGTGCTCTTCTTGCACTGAGCTGTCTGCCTCCACTCTAGTTGGTTTGTTCGTTTGGTGTGGGAGATTCTGCTCACGACCCCAGGTGTGGTAGGCATGTGCTCTTCTTGCACTGAGCTGTCTGCCTCCACTCTAGTTGGTTTGGTTTTTTGGTGTGGGAGATTCTGCTCACGACCCCAGGTGTGCTAGGCATGTGCTCTTCTTGCACTGAGCTGTCTGCCTTACTCTAGTTGGTTTGGTTTTTTGGTGTGGGAGATTCTGCTCACGACCCCAGGTGTGCTAGGCATGTGCTCTTCTTGCACTGAGCTGTCTGCCTTACTCTAGTTGGTTTGGTTTTTTGGTGTGGGAGATTCTGCTCACGACCCCAGGTGTGCTAGGCATGTGCTCTTCTTGCACTGAGCTGTCTGCCTCACTCTAGTTGGTTTGTTCGTTTGGTGTGGGAGATTCTGCTCACGACCCCAGGTGTGCTAGGCATGTGCTCTTCTTGCACTGAGCTGTCTGCCTCACTCTAGTTGGTTTGTTCGTTTGGTGTGGGAGATTCTGCTCACGACCCCAGGTGTGCTAGGCATGTGCTCTTCTTGCACTGAGCTGTCTGCCTCCACTCTAGTTGGTTTGTTTGTTTGGTGTGGGAGATTCTGCTCACGACCCCAGGTGTGCTAGGCATGTGCTCTTCTTGCACTGAGCTGTCTGCCTCCACTCTAGTTGGTTTGGTTTTTTGGTGTGGGAGATTCTGCTCACGACCCCAGGTGTGCTAGGCATGTGCTCTTCTTGCACTGAGCTGTCTGCCTTACTCTAGTTGGTTTGGTTTTTTGGTGTGGGAGATTCTGCTCACGACCCCAGGTGTGCTAGGCATGTGCTCTTCTTGCACTGAGCTGTCTGCCTCACTCTAGTTGGTTTGGTTTTTTGGTGTGGGAGATTCTGCTCACGACCCCAGGTGTGCTAGGCATGTGCTCTTCTTGCACTGAGCTGTCTGCCTCCACTCTAGTTGGTTTGGGTTTTTGGTGTGGGAGATTCTGCTCACGACCCCAGGTGTGCTAGGCATGTGCTCTTCTTGCACTGAGCTGTCTGCCTCCACTCTAGTTGGTTTGTTCGTTTGGTGTGGGAGATTCTGCTCACGACCCCAGGTGTGCTAGGCATGTGCTCTTCTTGCACTGAGCTGTCTGCCTCACTCTAGTTGGTTTGTTCGTTTGGTGTGGGAGATTCTGCTCACGACCCCAGGTGTGCTAGGCATGTGCTCTTCTTGCACTGAGCTGTCTGCCTCACTCTAGTTGGTTTGGTTTTTTGGTGTGGGAGATTCTGCTCACGACCCCAGGTGTGCTAGGCATGTGCTCTTCTTGCACTGAGCTGTCTGCCTCCACTCTAGTTGGTTTGTTCGTTTGGTGTGGGAGATTCTGCTCACGACCCCAGGTGTGGTAGGCATGTGCTCTTCTTGCACTGAGCTGTCTGCCTCCACTCTAGTTGGTTTGGTTTTTTGGTGTGGGAGATTCTGCTCACGACCCCAGGTGTGCTAGGCATGTGCTCTTCTTGCACTGAGCTGTCTGCCTTACTCTAGTTGGTTTGGTTTTTTGGTGTGGGAGATTCTGCTCACGACCCCAGGTGTGCTAGGCATGTGCTCTTCTTGCACTGAGCTGTCTGCCTCACTCTAGTTGGTTTGGTTTTTTGGTGTGGGAGATTCTGCTCACGACCCCAGGTGTGCTAGGCATGTGCTCTTCTTGCACTGAGCTGTCTGCCTCACTCTAGTTGGTTTGTTCGTTTGGTGTGGGAGATTCTGCTCACGACCCCAGGTGTGCTAGGCATGTGCTCTTCTTGCACTGAGCTGTCTGCCTCACTCTAGTTGGTTTGTTCGTTTGGTGTGGGAGATTCTGCTCACGACCCCAGGTGTGCTAGGCATGTGCTCTTCTTGCACTGAGCTGTCTGCCTCCACTCTAGTTGGTTTGGTTTTTTGGTGTGGGAGATTCTGCTCACGACCCCAGGTGTGGTAGGCATGTGCTCTTCTTGCACTGAGCTGTCTGCCTCCACTCTAGTTGGTTTGGTTTTTTGGTGTGGGAGATTCTGCTCACGACCCCAGGTGTGCTAGGCATGTGCTCTTCTTGCACTGAGCTGTCTGCCTTACTCTAGTTGGTTTGGTTTTTTGGTGTGGGAGATTCTGCTCACGACCCCAGGTGTGCTAGGCATGTGCTCTTCTTGCACTGAGCTGTCTGCCTCACTCTAGTTGGTTTGGTTTTTTGGTGTGGGAGATTCTGCTCACGACCCCAGGTGTGCTAGGCATGTGCTCTTCTTGCACTGAGCTGTCTGCCTCCACTCTAGTTGGTTTGGGTTTTTGGTGTGGGAGATTCTGCTCACGACCCCAGGTGTGCTAGGCATGTGCTCTTCTTGCACTGAGCTGTCTGCCTCCACTCTAGTTGGTTTGTTCGTTTGGTGTGGGAGATTCTGCTCACGACCCCAGGTGTGCTAGGCATGTGCTCTTCTTGCACTGTGCTGTCTGCCTCACTCTAGTTGGTTTGGTTTTTTGGTGTGGGAGATTCTGCTCACGACCCCAGGTGTGCTAGGCATGTGCTCTTCTTGCACTGAGCTGTCTGCCTCCACTCTAGTTGGTTTGGTTTTTTGGTGTGGGAGATTCTGCTCACGACCCCAGGTGTGCTAGGCATGTGCTCTTCTTGCACTGAGCTGTCTGCCTCCACTCTAGTTGGTTTGGTTTTTTGGTGTGGGAGATTCTGCTCACGACCCCAGGTGTGCTAGGCATGTGCTCTTCTTGCACTGAGCTGTCTGCCTCCACTCTAGTTGGTTTGGTTTTTTGGTGTGGGAGATTCTGCTCACGACCCCAGGTGTGCTAGGCATGTGCTCTTCTTGCACTGAGCTGTCTGCCTCACTCTAGTTGGTTTGGTTTTTTGGTGTGGGAGATTCTGCTCACGACCCCAGGTGTGCTAGGCATGTGCTCTTCTTGCACTGAGCTGTCTGCCTCCACTCTAGTTGGTTTGGGTTTTTGGTGTGGGAGATTCTGCTCACGACCCCAGGTGTGCTAGGCATGTGCTCTTCTTGCACTGAGCTGTCTGCCTTACTCTAGTTGGTTTGGTTTTTTGGTGTGGGAGATTCTGCTCACGACCCCAGGTGTGCTAGGCATGTGCTCTTCTTGCACTGAGCTGTCTGCCTCACTCTAGTTGGTTTGTTCGTTTGGTGTGGGAGATTCTGCTCACGACCCCAGGTGTGCTAGGCATGTGCTCTTCTTGCACTGAGCTGTCTGCCTCCACTCTAGTTGGTTTGTTCGTTTGGTGTGGGAGATTCTGCTCACGACGCCAGGTGTGTTAGGCATGTGCTCTTCTTGCACTGAGCTGTCTGCCTCCACTCTAGTTGGTTTGGTTTTTTGGTGTGGGAGATTCTGCTCACGACCCCAGGTGTGCTAGGCATGTGCTCTTCTTGCACTGAGCTGTCTGCCTCACTCTAGTTGGTTTGTTCGTTTGGTGTGGGAGATTCTGCTCACGACCCCAGGTGTGCTAGGCATGTGCTCTTCTTGCACTGAGCTGTCTGCCTCCACTCTAGTTGGTTTGGTTTTTTGGTGTGGGAGATTCTGCTCACGACCCCAGGTGTGCTAGGCATGTGCTCTTCTTGCACTGAGCTGTCTGCCTCACTCTAGTTGGTTTGGTTTTTTGGTGTGGGAGATTCTGCTCACGACCCCAGGTGTGCTAGGCATGTGCTCTTCTTGCACTGAGCTGTCTGCCTCACTCTAGTTGGTTTGTTCGTTTGGTGTGGGAGATTCTGCTCACGACCCCAGGTGTGCTAGGCATGTGCTCTTCTTGCACTGAGCTGTCTGCCTCCACTCTAGTTGGTTTGGTTTTTTGGTGTGGGAGATTCTGCTCACGACCCCAGGTGTGCTAGGCATGTCCTCTTCTTGCACTGAGCTGTCTGCCTCACTCTAGTTGGTTTGGTTTTTTGGTGTGGGAGATTCTGCTCACGACCCCAGGTGTGCTAGGCATGTGCTCTTCTTGCACTGAGCTGTCTGCCTCCACTCTAGTTGGTTTGTTCGTTTGGTGTGGGAGATTCTGCTCACGACCCCAGGTGTGCTAGGCATGTGCTCTTCTTGCACTGAGCTGTCTGCCTCCACTCTAGTTGGTTTGTTCGTTTGGTGTGGGAGATTCTGCTCACGACCCCAGGTGTGCTAGGCATGTGCTCTTCTTGCACTGAGCTGTCTGCCTCACTCTAGTTGGTTTGTTCGTTTGGTGTGGGAGATTCTGCTCACGACCCCAGGTGTGCTAGGCATGTGCTCTTCTTGCACTGAGCTGTCTGCCTCCACTCTAGTTGGTTTGGTTTTGTTGTTGTTGTTGTTGTTTTTTGTTTTTTTTTTTTTTTAATTTTTGAGACAGGGTTTCTCTGTAGCCCTGGCTGTCCTGGAACTCACTCTGTAGACCAGGCTGGCCTCGAACTCAGAGATCCACCTGCCTCTGCTTCCCAAGTGCTGGGATTAAAGGCGTGCATCACCACGCCCAGCTCTAGTTGGTTTTATGTATTCTGTTTAGGGGGAGAGATACTTGTGAGCTAGTATTATCTGTTTATTGTTTTCAGTTTTATTTTTATATGTATGTATGATTTGCCTGTATGTATGTGTATCCATGTGTCAATGTGTGTGCCTGGTGCTCAGAAAAGCCAGAAGAGGGTGTTGAGTCCCCTGAAACTGGATTTACGCACAGTTATGAGCTCTCATATGGGAGCTTGAACCTGGGTCCTCTGGAAAAGCAGACAATGCTTTTATTGTTACAAGATTTATTTTAAATTTATTTTGTGTATTGTGGGTTCTACAGAAGAACATCTAGTGCTTTTAGCTGCCAAGCCACCTCCCCACCCAGCAGTGTCTGTCTTTTTAAACGTTTGAGAGAATTCATTAGTTAACCTATCTGTGCTTGGGCTTTTCTCTGTAGTAGTTTATTTATTTTTTGTTACTAATCCAATGTTAGTATGAACCTTTGTAGTATTGGGGCTTTTCAGTAGTGTTTGGCCCTTCAGTAAGATATTACTTATTGGGGTTAGGGATTTAGCTCAGTGGTAGAACACTTGACTAGCAAACACAAGGCCCTGGGTTCAGTCCTCAGCTCGAAAAGAAAAAAGAAAAAAAAAGGCATTACATGCTTATGTTCATAGGTGTGCGTGTTCATGTGTCTGTGTGTTCATGTACACATGTCACGGTAAGCATGTGGAACTCTAATATCGACCTCTGGTGTTGCTCTCAGAAGGCATCCACCTTGCTTTTTGAGGTAGTCTTTTACTGTCCTGGAGCTCACCAACTAGACGAGGCTGGCTGGCCAGCAAGCCCCAGGGCTGGCCTATTTCTAACTCCCTAAACCGTGGAAATAGGTAAACCTAGGTTCTACTGAGATGTAGCGTCTCTGCCTGCAGACTTCAGAGGAGGCTGACTCGATGCTGGGAAAGGCGTGCAGAGAGCTCAGGGCCCAGCACTAGCTTCTGACCAGTTTCAGCAATGACTCCACAACTTCTTTTTCCTCCACCTTTCGGCTGCAGGGCTCTGTGCCATTTCTGGTCAGTGCCACCTCGGGTACCACCGTGCTAGGGGCCTTTGACCCCTTGGATGCAATTGCTGATGTTTGCCAGCGCCACGGATTGTGGCTACATGTGGATGTGAGTGCGACTTGGGTCACGGGGGTAGGGTGGGCTGCGCTGAGGCCAAGACCCACGCTGTTCCTCCTGCTTCACAGGCCGCCTGGGGTGGGAGCGTCCTGCTGTCTCGGACACACAGGCATCTCCTGGATGGGATCCAGAGGTGCATACCGCCTCCTTCCCGAATCCTTCCCTTCCAATCCTTGCTTCTCACAATAGCCACAAACTAGGGAGCCTGGGGAGGGTGAGATGGGAACTGAACAGATGACTGATTCCAGATTAGAGGGAGGGTAGTTAAGGGAATTCTTCCTGGCTGCAGGGGAAGGGTAGCCCTTTACTTTTACTTTTACCTTTACCTTTACCTTTGTTGGAGGAGCCGCTGACCCGGCTTTGCCTTGTCTTACTAGGGCTGACTCCGTGGCCTGGAACCCTCACAAGCTTCTCGCCGCAGGGCTGCAGTGCTCTGCTCTTCTTCTCCGGGACACCTCGGTGGGTCTGCTCTGGTCCCAGACCCCAGCCTTCCTTTCTCTAGACCCTAGCTTGTCTGTCTCACCACAGAGAGCTGGGCCTTAACGTGCTCCCTTAACCCTCCCAGCCGAAGCCACATCTCTCCGATCACCCTAACCCTGTGTTGAGCTCCCATGCACCCAGTGCATTTGTTTTCATGGGACAGAAAGGGTTTCTATCTTGTACTTATAGTCGGAGGGACCCTGGCAGACTTTGGGAAGAGCTCTCTCAGAGAGAGACCTGGGTTGGCTGCAGCTGTCTCAGTGCTGCCTAACTCCAGGGAGAAGAGAGGAGGCGAAGTTGAGACTGCCATGTAGCACTTTAGCTGACAACCCCTCCCCACAGAATCTACTCAAGCGTTGCCACGGATCCCAGGCCAGCTACCTTTTCCAGCAAGACAAGTTCTATGACGTGGCTCTGGACACCGGAGACAAGGTGGTGCAGTGTGGCCGCCGCGTGGATTGTCTGAAGCTGTGGCTCATGTGGAAGGCACAGGGTGGGCAAGGGCTGGAGCGGCGCATCGACCAGGCCTTTGCTCTCACCCGGTAGGCATGAAGGGCCCAGACCTCCTTCTCTTCCACTCTCCATGGCCTTCCTGGGACCGCTGTAGGTTTCCCCTGTCTCCTTGTCTCTTCCTTTCCTCCATGTATGCTTTCTTACCCTTCCCCTCAGGTACTTGGTGGAGGAGATTAAAAAGCGGGAAGGATTTGAGTTGGTCATGGAGGTAGGACTCCTGGCTCCTTTGAATGCCTCTCCCACCCCCCACCTTGTTCCATACATGAAGCCTCATAAAGGAAAAGGAGCAAAGATGGGGAAACAGCCCCTTCCTTCCCCAACTCATGCCTCCTTCATCCCTCCCCTTAGCCTGAGTTCGTCAACGTGTGCTTCTGGTTTGTGCCTCCCAGCCTGCGGGGGAAGAAGGAGAGTCCAGATTACAGCCAAAGACTGTCTCAGGTAGTCTAGTCTTTGCCCTCTGGTAACCCAATTCCAGGAACTAAGCAGCAGGTATGTTTCTGCCCTCTGCTGGCTATGCCTGGTATTGCATATTCCTGCCTCTCAAGATGGCAGGCACAGGGAAGCACCCTCAATTTAATAGGATGCAGATAGGAAGAAAAATATATTTCTGGAAAGTAAGGAGACAGAGGAAGTCACCAGCGTATACCACACAGATGTCTGTGCTGGAGCTAAGGAACGATCGGGAACGATCATCCCAGATGTGCTTGCAGAGGCAGGGGGCTGTATTCCTAAGAATGGGTTAGTGCTGGCTGCCTCAGTAACCTGAAGGAACATCAGCACCCTGCCCTCCTGGGGCTGTTCCTGCAGAGGAGGAACACTTGTATTCAAGGCGGCTTGATAAGTTACCTTTAGACCACATGGCACAGCTCAGAAGTACGTCAGGAACTAAGAGGGGGAGAAGGTATTGAGGATGGATGCTTGAGACTGGAGAGTAGCAGTGTTGAATATGAGACGAGTCTGGTTCGGTGTTCCCAGCTCCGGTTCCTGCAGAGAGGAGAGGGCAGACGGAAGCAGGGTTCTGAGAAGGTCACTCAGGTTGCACGTTGTGGAAAAGGGGTGTGAGCAATGAGTGTGCGCAGAGGTGTGGGGACGGTGGCTTCTGGAGCCAGTGGCCCCCAGCTGCTTCAGCAATCCCTCCACAACCCACAGGTGGCCCCTGCACTCAAGGAGCGCATGGTGAAGAAGGGGACCATGATGATCGGCTACCAGCCCCATGGGACCCGAGCCAACTTCTTCCGGATGGTGGTGGCCAACCCCATACTGACCCAGGCCGACATAGATTTCCTTCTGGGCGAGCTGGAGCGCCTGGGCCAGGACCTGTGAGCTGCTTCTTCTCTGCCCCACCCAAGCTCTGCATAATCTCCTGGGTTCTCAAAAGCAACCTTTCTAGGAAACAGTGGTCTTGACGGTGTGTGTTCCCACACACTAATTCTCCCAGCTAAGTACTGGCTGTCAGGAGGTGTCTCAACACACTACAGTATGCTCTTATGAAATATGCTTAAGTTGTGCATAGGGGCACAAACCTTTAACACCAGCACACAGAGGCAGAGACAGGAAGATCTCTGAGTTTGAGGCCAGCCAGGACTACAGAACTGGGCTACACAGAGAAACCCTGGCCCCCCCCCCAAAAAAAGAAAAAATATTTTTTAACTAAAATTAATGTTTATAAAGAATTTTTATTAATATGAGAGAAATGGTACGATGTATTGAGAAAGCTGGATATGAGTTTATATATCATGGTACCTGAGTTAGGCTAAAAATTACATAGGAAAAGGCGGTGGGTGGAACTGTGCCAAAGGTCAGCAGTTGTCCCTGGAACGGGATAATAGGCTGTCCTCAAATCAACCTTTCGGACCTTCTGTGCGTCCCCATTTTATTGTGTAACAACATTACATATTTCTGAAATAGGACAATAAAGCTGCAGTTTCTGTTATGTCTTGGTATGTTTTAAAGCTTTATTTCTAACTAAACAATAGAGAACTTGAAGCAAACAGGCAAACAGAAAGCACTTAAGAAAGGCAATTGAGAGATAACATCTCCACTCAGAATCTTAGTGGGAGAGAGAGACCAGGGTCAGTCACACCTAATAACACCTTGGGATATCAGAAACAGAACAGGCAGGCATGGCACCCAGCACTGAGAGGCAGAGGCAGATAAACCTCTGAGTTCCAGGCCAGCCTGGTCTACATAGTGAGTTCTAGTCAGCCAGAGCTACACAGTGAGACCTAGTGAAAAGGAAAAAGGGAGGAAGACAGACAGGGATTTTATCTGGAGGTAAGAGCCCCATCTTCTTCCCTCCCCTAGTGTTTTGAAACTGTCTTACTCTGTAGCTCAAACTATCCTTAACTCACTGTGTAGCCCAGGCTAGCTAGCCTCATACCTTCAGTTATTCTCCTGTCTCAGTAGCTCCCTGAATGCTGTGATTACAGGTGTGAGCGCCATATCCCAACCTGTCTGTCTGTCTGTCTCTGTTTTGTTTGTTTTGAACTAGCTACATAGACCTTCTGACCCTCCTGCCCTCACTACATCAGGTTTATTGTTTTGTGGTTTTTTTTTTTTTTGGAGGCAAGGTCTCATGTAACCTGTGTTGGGCTTGAACTCCTGATCCTCCTTCCGAGCATTACATAAGTGCCTGTCTTTACCACCGTTCAGGAGGCTCCCAGTTGAAGCTTCTGCTGTGCTTCATGGCCCAGATCCGTGCTCCACCTGAGGACCCGCAGCTCCCCAAGAACACAAGGCTGTTGTGTTCTCCAGTGTCACGTGCCTTTAGAGGCTCCTGCCACTCTTGCAGGTGAAGTTCACAGCTCTGTCCTGAGATGATCGCGTTCCCATTCTCCTATGCATCCCTCAGCCACCCGAATGCCTCAGGGTGACAGGAACTGTGGCAGAGCCTTCTGGGCCTCCCAGCCAAGACAGAACACGGTGACAGATCTCTCTAGACTGAAAATTTCCGAATGGTACAGGGATTTAGCTTGATGGCCCAATTTTGACAGTATTCCTAAAGTACATTTTAACCACACCCTCCGCCACCACCTTAATTAGATCACACATTAAGTTACTTTGTTTATTTAATTAAAACAAGTTTTTAGATAGGGTCTCATTGTGTGCAGCCCTGGCTGTCCTATAACTCACTTTGTAGACCAGGCTGGCCTTGAACTCACAGTGATGCATTTGCCTCTGCCTCTGCCTCTGCCTCCCAAGTGCTGGGACTAAAGGCTTTGCCACTACGCCTGTTCACATAGTTCTTTATAGCCTGTTTTCAGCTTTTTTCTTACAATATACATTAAATAGTCTGCTCCTGGGTCTGTTGAGATGGCTCATCAGGTAAGGGTGGTTCTTGCCAAGCGAAATAACCTGAACTTGAATCTCAGAGCCAACACAGTTTGAAGAAAGCACTGTTTCCTGGAGGTGGTTCCCTGACTGTAGATGCATGCTATGTCATGGGTGCTCTTACACACACAGACACACACATGGTAAATTACATATATGCTGTGGCACAGCTGTACATACACACAGACACAGTAAAATAATTTTAAAGATGTATGTATGTATGCATCTATACATGAATGCACATTTTTTTTTTTAAGTTTAGGCATGATGGCTCATGTCTTAGCACTCATGAGGCAGAGGTACAGGGATCTCTGAGTTCAAGCAAGCATGGTCTATATAGAGATTCAGTCCAGCATGGGTACATCCTGTCTCAAAAGTAAAAAAAAAAATAAATAAATCCAGTTAGTTAATTGATAAAGGCTATTGAGATTGTTTCAGTTTTATTAACTGATAGTTTTTGTTCATTTGTTTTTAAGAAATTAGTTGGAGCTGGGCATAATTGTACGTACCTTTAAATCCCAGCACTCAAGAGGCAAAGACAGGTGAATCTCTATGAGTTCTTGGCCAGCCTAGTCTACGTAGATAGCTAACTCTAAACCAGCCAAGTCCACGTAGTGAGAACCTCTCAAAAAAATAAAAAATAAATTTGTCAGGCCAGTAAGATGGCTCAGCTGCTGAAGGCACTTGGTGCCAAGCCTGACGACCTAACTTCAATCAACAAGACCCACATGATGAAAGGGGAGGACCCCATTCCCACACTGTGACACATATGTAAAATAAATACATAACATTTAAAAATTTAAACCTTTTGTCTTAGTTAGGGTTTTACTGCTGTGAGAAGACTCCATGACCAAGGCAAGTCTTATAAAGGACAACTTTTAATTGGAGCTGGCTTACAGGATCAGAGGTTCAGTCCAGTATTATCAAGGTGGGAACACGGCAGCATCCAGGCAGGCATGGTACAGGAAGAGCTGAGAGTTCTACATCTTCATCTGAAGGCTACTAGCAGAATACTGACTGGCAGGCAGTTAGGAGTAGAGTCTTAAAGCCCATGCCCACAGTGACACACCTACTCCAACAAGGCCACACCTCCAAATAGTGCCACTCCCTGGGTCAAGCATATGCAAACCATCACACCTTTCTACTTCAACTGGACTGTGGGGCTTATTGACATAGACATGTTTGTTTAGTCCTGTCAGGGTCTGTAGGGTCTGTAGTATTGCTACTCTACGGCCTGTAGTATTGCTACTGTGGGGTCTGTAGTACTGCTACTGTAGGGCCTGTAGTATTGCTACTGTGGGGTCTGTAGTATTGCTACTGTAGAGTCTGTAGTACTGCTACTGTAGGGTCTGTAGTATTGCTACTCTAGGGCCTGTAATATTGCTACTGTGGGGTCTGTAGTATTGCTATTGTGAGGTCTGTAGTATTGCTACTGTGGGGTCTGTAGTATTGCTTCTGTGGGATCTGTAGTATTGCTACTGTAGGGTATGTAGTATTGCTACTCTAGGGCCTGTAGTATTGCTACTGTGGGGTCTGTAGTATTGCTATTGTGAGGTCTGTAGTATTGCTACTGTAAGGTCTGTAGTATTGCTACTCTAGGGCCTGTAGGATTGCTACTGTGGGGTCTGTAGTATTGCTTCTGTGGGATCTGTAGTATTGCTACTGTAGGGTATGTAGTATTGCTACTGTGGGGTCTGTAGTATTGCTTCTGTGGGATCTGTAGTATTGCTACTGTAGGGTATGTAGTATTGCTACTCTAGGGCCTGTAGTATTGCTACTGTGGGGTCTGTAGTATTGCTACTTAGGATCTGTAGTATTGCTAATGTAGGGTCTGTAGTATTGCTACTCTAGGGCCTGTAGGATTGCTACTGTGGGGTCTGTAGTATTGCTACTGTGGGGTCTGTAGTATTGCTACTGTGGGGCCTGTAGTATTGCCACCTTCTCTACTTCTGATATTGATGATTATATTTTCTTTCTTTTTCCTATTCATTGTAGTTAGAGGTTTATTGTTGTGATAGTTAATTTAAAAAAATGATTTATTTATTTTATATATGTGAGTACTGCCACCATCTTCAGACATATGAGAATAGGGCATTGGATCCCATTACAGATTGTAGTGAGCCACCATGTGGTTGCTGGGATTTGAACTCAGGACCTCTGGAAGAGCAGTCAGTGCTCTTAACTGCTGGAGCCATCTCTCCAGTCCATGATAATTAATTTTATGTGACAACTTGCTTAGGCTTAGGGGATGTCTAGATGACTGGTACAATACTATTTATGGTGATGTTTCTTTCCTTATTTCTTTTAGATTTATTTATTATTATATCTAAGTACACTGTAGCTGACTTCAGACGCACCAGAAGAGAGCATCAGATCTCATTACAGATGGTTGTGAGCTACCATGTGGTTGCTGGGATTTGAACTCGGGACCTTTGGAAGAGCAGTCAGTGCTCTTAACCACTGAGCCATCTTTCCAGCTTCTCTGATTATGTTTCTAAAGAGTTAGGATTTAAATCAGGAGACTGAATAATGAATTTTGACTCTCAGGGCTGGACCCGGGTTCAAATCCCAGCACCCACAAGACAGCTCACAACTATCTGTGACTCCAAGATTTTACACTCTCCCATAGACATACATGCAGGCAAAATGTCAATGCACATAAAATAAGGATAAATAAATTAAAAAAAAAAAAGGAAAGAAAGAATTTGGCTCTCCAATGTGGGTGTGCCTCCAGTCCTCAGGGACACTTTCTGATCTTGGGCATCCTCATCTCCTGTTCTCTGCGCTGGATCTCCTGTTCCCAGCCTTTGAGGTCAGGCCAGGAGTCCTACCACAGGTTCCCTTGAACCTAGATTGAATTACATAGCTGACCTTCCTGGTCTTTTAGGTCACAGATAGCATAGTATGGACATTCTTTGCCTTCGTACTGTGTGTCGGTTCTCATAATAAGTTTCCTCTTACAGGTGTTCATTTATATATTTATATGTGTGTGTGTATAATATTTCTATTAACAATGAATGATCTAAAATGAAACTATAACAATTTCATAGCAACATCAAAAAAGAGTAACGTGTAGAACTAAACAAGAATGAAAAGTATGTACACGGTAAACCACACACAATGCAGAAATGCTTTTTGTTTTTTATTTTTTGAGACAGGGTTTCTGAAACTCAGAACTCCATCCTCTAGACCAGGCTGGCCTGAAATTCAGAGATCCTCCTCCCAAGTGCTAGGATCAAAGGCATGTACTACCACCCAGCTGTTTTGGTTTGCTTTGGTTTTGATTTTTGAAACAGGGTTTCTCTATGTAACCTTAGCTATTGTGGAACTCACTCTGTAGACTAGACTGGCCTTGAACTCACAGAGATCTGCCTGCCTCTGCCTCCCCAGTGCTGGGATTAAAGGTGTGTGTCACCATCTCCTGGCTTGAAACAGGATCTTATGGTAACCCAGTTTGGCCTCAAACTTGCAATTATTGTGCCCAAAGATGAATTTCTTTTTTTATTAGATATATTCTTTATTTACATTTCAAATGATTTCCCCTTTCCTGGTCCCCCCCCCCACACACAGATGAATTTCTATTCCTGGTTTTCCCATCTGTGTCTCCCAAGTGCTGGAATTACAGGTGTGTGCTACTATACCAGCTCAGAACTCTTACAACTCATTAAGGCAACCCAGCCTGATTTGAAAAACAAGGCAAATGTCTGACTAGTTGTTTCTCCAGAGATGCTGGACAGAGCCTTCTAAGCAAATCTCAAAGTTCCCAACCTCATTAGTCATCAGAAAAGCAAATCAAAAGTACACCTAGGCGGTTAGGTCTGGTTTGTACCTGCAGTGCCAGCACTCAGGAAACAGACAGGGTTGAGGGCTAGCCTGATCTACCTGGTAAGTTCTAGGACAGTCAAGGATAGATTAAGATTGTCTCAAAAAACCAAAGCAAAGAGTCTGCCAGTTCCTCAAAGGATTAAAGGTAAGGTCACATGACCTGTCAATACCTAGAGGTGTAAATCAAGGAAATGAAGAGGTGGGAGTGAGTGACGTTGTGAGTAAACATATAATTGATTGACATGGGCATGGATGGCCTCAGCCCAACGGAAGTAGCAGAGCCTCCCCTGGTCCAAGTGCACTGACTGTGTGCAGAAAATGACCACAGAGTTTTCTCATCCAGGATGTTACAGACCGAAGACTTCCCTATGGAAACAGCTCCTACTGAGATTCTGCCTCCCTGTTCAGTGGTGTATAATAACCCACCCCCTTGTTTATCTGTGTATAGTAGGCCCATCCCTGTTCAGCCATATATAGTTGATACACTGGGTTCTTGGGGTGCTGCTGTGGCTTCTCTGCCAGAGAACCAGACCATCCACTCCTGAGTCTGCGCCTGTGTGTCCGTGTGTCTGCCTTTCTTCATTCCCTCCCTATCCCAGTCAGGTCAGCAACGAAAAACACACGTTCCCACAAAACTGAACAGAGTCATTCACAACATTCCTATGTCAATCATGAGTCAAGAAGACGAGGGTCTGGAGAGATGGCTCAGTGGTTAAGAGCACTGACTGCTCTTCTGAAGGTCGTGAGTTCAAATCCCAGCAACCACATGGTGGCTCACAACCATCTGTAATGAGATCTGATGCCCTCTTCTGGTGTGTCTGAAGACAGCTACAGTGTACTTACATATAATAAATAAATAAATCTTTAAAAAAAAAAAAGAGCACTTGTTGCTCTTGCAGGGGATTCAGGTTCAGTGCTGAGCACCAAAATGGTTTCTCAAAGTCACCTGTAACTCCAGTTCCAGGGCATCTGATACCTCTTCTGATCTGCAGGTTCCAGGCATGCACATGATACATATACATACATGTAAGCAAAACACTCATACACATAAAAACTTAAAAAAAAAGAGTCTCACAGACTTACCTACACTCCAATCTGACTAAGACATTTTCTTTTTTGTTTATTTGTTTGTATTTTTTTTTGAGACAGAGTCTCACTGGCCTGGTACTAGCTATGTAGATCAAGCTGGGCCTCAAGTTCAACAGGCTCATAATTCTACACTCCAAGTGCTAGGACTAAACACATGCACCACCATGCCTGACTTGGAAGCATTTCCTCTCTTCCCAGATGCCCCTAGCCTGTGTCAACTTGGCAAAACCTAACCAGGACAATATACGATTCATTTTAAAATGTACTTTGTGTGTAGTATGTGTACGTGTTTACGCCGGTGCATGTGTGCCTGCGTGTGTGCAGGCCAGGAGAGACATTGGGTGTTCACCTTGATTTCAGCCCACCTTGTTTTGGTGAACCAGTTACCTTCACTGAGCCTAGAGTTTGATTCAGTTAGACCGGCTGGCCAATGAACTTCAGGGGTCTACCTGTCTCCACCTCCCAGTCCAGAGGCTGCAGAAGTGGGTTGCCCATACCCCACATTTATGTGGGTACCAAGGTTCCAAACACAGGTCCTCATGCTTCCATAGCAGGCATTTTACAAACCCATCCTTTACCCAGCCCCACGATCCACAGATTCTCAACTCTGTTGCAGAGGCAGTCCAGTAGAGGCTTAGACCCCGGGCTTACAACCCGGAGACAATCCAGCAGTCGTTTGTTAAGTTAAATATACTAAGGACCAGCTCTTGGGAAATCCCGCTGAGAATCCCTGTCCTCTGAGGTCCACACTAACTGTCTGCTGCAGATGGAAGTATAAGTAAAATGTGGTGCACATGATAGATCTGCACCAGTATCGGCAGACATGAGATAAATGTCTCAGCAGTGTGGCTAATATGCTTTAAAAATAGTGACATGTAGCCGGGCGGTGGTGGCACACGCCTTTAATCCCAGCGCTTGGGAGGCAGAGGCAGGCGGATTTCTGAGTTCGAGGCTAGCCTGGTCTACAGAGTGAGTTCTAGGATAGCCAGGGCTACACAGAGAAACCCTGCCTCGAAAAACCAAAAAAAAAAAAAAAGTGACATGTCAAATGTGACGAAACAATTACCAGGAGTGGGCTGGGTGACACAAGGCCTTTAAGGCCAGAGGACGACTTCCTGGAGTTGCTTCTTTTCTACCTTTGCTTGGGTCTGGGAATTAAACTCAGGTGGTTGGGTTGGTGTGGCAGGTGGTTTTATCTGCTAAATCAGGGCAGGAACTCAGAGGTAGGAGCTGCTTACTGGCTTGCTCCCCATGGCTTGTTCAGCCTGCTTTGTTAGAGAACCCAGGGCCACCAGCTCAGGGTGGCACTTCCTAGAGTGAACTTGGCCTTCCCACATCAATCACTAACTTAAAAAAATACGCTACAGGCTGCCTACAGTCAGATTGTATGGAGGGATTTTCTCAGTTGAGATTCCTTCCTCTCAGATGGTTCTAGATTGTGTCAAGTTGACATAAAACTCTGCACTACAGTCATGTATCAGAGTAGGTCTCTGTTGTGGATTGCCCTGGTGCTGTTTGTATTTTGATGTTAATTCTGCTTCCTTAAGAGGGGCTGCCCCAAAGAGGAGTGGATCACATACTCGGTGATCTCATGTGAACCTTTCTTTCTTTCTTTCTTTCTTTCTTTCTTTCTTTCTTTCTTTCTTTCTTTCTTTCTTTCTTTCTTTCTTTCTTTCCTTCCTTCCTTCCTTCCTTCCTTCCTTCCTTCCTTCTTTCTTTCTTTCTTTCTTTCTTTCTTTCTTTCTTTCTTTTTGTTTGTTTTTGTTTTTTGAGACAGGGTTTCTCTGTATAGCCCTGGCTGTCCTGGAACTCACTCTGTAGACCAGGCTGGCCTCGAAATCCACCTGCTTCTGCCTCCCAAGTGCTGGGATTAAAGGTGTGTGCCACCACTGCCTGGCCCTTCTCCCCATTTTAACTGGTCAAATAAAGGCTAGAGGTTATTATTGGGAAGTGGATGGGAAAGGTGGGTCTGGAGGTTTTAGAGAAGGGGAGAGAGGAAGGAGGAGAGGGAGACGAGGAGACGGAGGAAACAGAGGAAGACCGAGGAAGAGGAGGTGAATGGAAGATGGAGCAGAGCTATGTGGCCTGGAGAAGGGCACATAGAATTAGCAAGGGATCTCATAGCTGGGGAATAGAGCAGTGTTGTGGTAGATCTGTCCAGTCTAGGCGTGCAGCTTATAAACATCATAACTGAGTTGTGTGTTCATTGCACAGGCTTATTGAGGTTGGAAATTTACTGCAACAGGTCTATAATGGGAAGGGCAATAATAGAATGACTGCAGTTAGTATCTCACGCTGAAATAGGGCCTTTGTAGACTCAAAGCCTCACAATGTCAACTGGTAATGAGCATCCAAGCAGAAGGATCACGAGTAACTCCAGAAATTTGGTCATGATGGGGAAGAGGGTCTGGAGAGAAGGATGTAGAGATGGGAAATGTGTGTGTGTGTGTGTGTGTGTGTGTGTGTGTGTGTGTGTATGTGTGTGCGTGCATGTCTGTGTGTCTATGTGTTATTGGAGGAAGCATTGCTCCATGCAGCCCAGTTCTATAGTCTATGAGCCTCAGTACCAGAAACAAATAGAAGGACCTAACCTGAAACCAGGAGGCAATGCACCTAACAACAAAAAGAAACAAAAAGCAACCCAGGTACTGGCAGGATCGCTCTGGTCTGAGGAGCATTTGCTGCAAGCCTGACAACCTGAGTTTAATCCCTGAGATAAACACAGCAGAAAGAACCAATTCCATATCCTATAATGTTCATCTGTCACCACTTACTTTAAAAATATCCGGGCAGCCGGGTGGTGGTGGCGCACGCCTTTAATCCCAGCACTTGGGAGGCAGAGGCAGGAGGATTTCTGAGTTCGAGGCCAGCCTGGTCTACAAAGTGAGTTCCAGGACAGCCAAGGCTACACAGAGAAACCCTGTCTCGAAAAACCAAAAAAAAATATATATATATATATATCCGGGCAGAGGTCAGATGAGGGCACAGGCTGCACGCCTTCATTGTTTGCCTATTTCTTTGAGCAGGGTCTCTCTGAACTGAGGTTTTTGTTTCTTGGCTAAGTCAAGCCAGCCCTGGTGATTCTATATCTTCATGGGGTTTCAGGCATGCATGACCGACCACACCTGGCTGGAGTTGTGGTGCTGGGATCTGAATTAGGTGGCTCTGTGGCAAGTACTCTTAGCCACTGAGCCATTCCTCCAGCCTCAAAAACAATAGGTGTAGCTTCTAGATCAGCAGCTTTGGCCAGCCCTGCACACTCCTTAAAAAAGTGAGTTTTCTGGCCTCCCTCCAGACTCAGTGAGTCAGTGGATCAGAAACTCTTGGGTTGAATTTGGGGTGAGAGAGAGTTCAACAATGTATATTACAAAAGCAGTTCCTTCTTTCCCAAACTCCTGTCTTTAGTCACGACCCTGTTGGGGAGTACAAGCTAGGGCTTGAACTCAGGGTTAGTGGAGAGCAGGTCTGGTGTGGACAGCCATTTGTCACTGCTGTTGAATGGATGACCTTTGGAACCTCTGAGCAGAAGTCAGGGCCATGGCATGCTGGAAGAGAGTGTGGCCCTATAGAGATGGTATTAACTATGACTGGCTCCCTGTCCACCAGAAAACATAGGGACCCATGGGAAGAAGCATCTAGCAACTTAAGAAGCAGTCAGGGGCACTTATATCCAATCCAAGACCCCAAACTCCATCACTTTCTGGAAATAAAACAGTCATTTTGAATAACAACAACAACAAAAAGCAACCAGTATATGTACTGAGGGACAGAATGACTACTGGCAAGACTCAAATCAGTGGCTTGGATGAACAAGTGGAAAAAAATATTTCAAAGCACAGAGAGCAACTAATATGGGAAGATGGAAATAATTAGAAAAATACCATGCTTCGATTCTGGATCCAATAGTTCCGACACTGTTCTGGAATTTAAAGGAACAGATGGGGGAAGGCAGACATAATTATGTAATTACAGAGTGGAAAAAACTTGCTGGCTCCATCAAAGACCTGAGCTTACAGACTTGGGGGGGGAGGGGGACACCGAAGATAAAAGAAAGAAGAAACGCAGACGGGAAACACCCAGATTTTGAGGTCACGGAGAAATCACTGTCCAGTTTCTAGACAGAACAAGTTACTGATAAGGGGGAATGGTCTCAGCTTGGCAGAGAACAGTACAAGTGGGAAAACCAGAAAGTAGACTTTCAAACAGCAGGAAATGCGTTCAAAACGTATCTGAGGCCAAGCCCTGAGTAACTGAGTTTAATCCCTGGGATCCACAAAATAGGAGAGACTTGATTCCTGTAGGTTGTCCTCTGACTTACAGACACATGCACGCAGATGAATTCACACAGGTGAATCTCTGTGAGTTCAAGACCAGCCTAGTCTACAGAGTGAGTTTCAGGATGGTCAGGTCCATGTGGAAAGACCTTGTCTCAAAAACCAAGCAAAAACCAAACCAAACCAAAATAAAAAACATCAGGGCAATCTTTAGCTACACAGTGAATTTAAGACCAGCTTTAGCTATGTGAAACAGCCCCGTCACACACACTCACCCCAACCTGAAACACAAATAGAAGCTTGTAGTCTACTTGAATGAAAATTAAAAGATCAGACTCATACTTTAAAAATGACTTATAGCCGGGCGGTGGTGGCACACGCCTTTAATCCCAGCACTTGGGAGGCAGAGGCAGGAGGATTTCTGAGTTCGAGGCCAGCCTGGTCTACAAAGTGAGTTCCAGGACAGCCAGGGCTACACAGAGAAACCCTGTCTCGAAAAAACCAAAAAAAAAAAAAAATGACTTATAGAGCTGGAGAGATGGCTCCAATGCTCTTACAAAGGACCTGAGCTCAGTCCCTGGCACTCATGTTAGAAAGTTCACGACCTCAGGTGACTCCAGTTCCAGGCAATCCAACCCTCTTCCGGCTTCTGCAAACACATCCGCATCTGAGTGCACATACAGATACACACAGCCCTAGTTGTTTGGAACTTGCTCTGTAGACCAGGCTGGCCTTGAACTCACAGAAACCCACCAGTCTCTGTCTCCCGACTAACTAGCACTGAAGGTGTGTGCCACCACTGCTGGCTTTATTATAATCATCATTATTATTATTATTATGACAGTGATGGTGGGATTGAACCCAGGACCTAACACTTGCCAGGACCTAGCACTTGCCAGGTAAGGAATCCACCCACTACATTCCCAGTCTTAATCCTTAATAAACACACACACACACGCACACGCATGCACACACACGTGGTATGTAGAGGTCAGAGGACATCTCCAGAGTTGGTTCTCTGCTGCCACTTTTTTCGATCTCAGATTGTCAGCCTTACATGCAATGCATGCTGGGACCTCTATCCGTTGAGCAGTCTTCCTGACCTCAGGCTCCCCTCCCCCACCTCTCTTCTTTATTTTAGATATAGTTGTGTATGTATGTATTTATTTTACATGTGTGGTGTTTAGCTCTCCAGCCCCCATCTCTCTCTTCCCTACTCTTCACTCTGCTCATGGTTACATCCTCAAGTTTCTCTTGCTGTGATGAAACACCCTCACCCAAAGCAACCTGGGGAGAAAAGGGTTCATTCCACTTACACTTCCAGGTTACAGTCTGTCACTGAGGGAGTCAGGGCAGGAAGTAGAGGAGAAGCCAAGTAGGAATACTGCTTTACTGACCGACTCTGCCTGCCGGCTTTTTTTATTTTATTTTAAAGACAGGGTCTTTCTATGTAGCTCTGACTGTCCTGGAATTCTTTACACAGAACAAGATGGCCTTGGACTCAAAGAATCCATCTTCCTCTGCCTCCTAAATGTTGGGATTAGAGGTGTAAGACAGTATATCTGGCTTCAACCTGCTTTCTTACAGCACCCAGAACCAGTGGGACCCTCCACAGGCAATCTGGTAGTGGTATTTTCTCAGTTGAGACTCCCTCTTCCCAAATGACTCTAGCTTCTGTTGAGCTGACAGGAAGAAAAAAAGAAAAGAAAAGAGAAAAGAAAAGAAAAGAAGAAAAGAAAGCCAGTACTTCTATGCTAAGGCAAACATGATATCAGGTGAATTAAAAAAAAAAGCTAGATTCATATATTTTATTTTGGTGCTGGCAAGGTGCCTTAGCTGGTGAAGGTGCTTGCTGCCAATGTGACATCCTAAATTCATTCCCTGGGGAAATTACATGGTGGAAAGAGACAACAGACTCGCACAAGTTGCCCTCTGACCGACACAGGCACACCTGCTCACACACACACACACACACACACACACACACACACACACCCTGCACGTTAAGAAGAAGAGGAGGGAGCCGGGCAGTGGTGGCACACGCCTGTAATCCCAGCACTTGGGAAGCAGAGGCAGGCAGATTCCTGAGTTCAAGACTAGCCTGGTCTACAGAGTGAGTTCCAGGACAGCCAGGGCTATACAGAGAAACCCTGTCTTGAAAAAACAAAAAACAAAAACAAAAAAACCCCAAAATCCCCCCCCCAAAAAAAAGAATGGTCAAAATAAGCAAAATAAAATACTAAAAAACATGTGAAGTTGCTTTCTTTTCCCATTGCTGTGGTAAAATATTCCCTGATCAATCGACTGAAGGAAGGATTTTTGCCTGGCCCACAGAACAAGATACAACCCATGATGTGGAGGAAGTCAGATAAAGCGACTCAAAGCAGCTGGTACAGGCGTCCAGAGTCGGAAAGCTTACAGCCCTTAGCTGAGAGTGATTTACCAGGCTTAGCTTTGAGACAGGACCTTGCTCTCTAACCCTGGCTGGGCCTGAACATTCAATCCTCCTGCCTCAGGATTATGGGAGTGTACAACTCTACTTACCTTCCCTTTTTGTTTTGGTTCTGTTTTTTGAGACTGGGTTCTCTGTGTTACCCTGGTTGACCTGAAACTTACTCTGTAGACCAGGTTAGGCTGGAACTCAGAGATCTGTCTGCCTCTGCCTCTGCCTCTGCCTCTGCCTCTGCCTCTGCCTCTGCCTCTGCCTCTGCCTCCTGAGTGCTGCCATCACCACCTGGCTCCCTATTTTTGATTAAGTGTATGCATGTGTGTGACTGTGAGCTTGTACACCAGAGTGCATTGCCTCACAGAGGCCACAAGAGGGCATTAGATCTCTTGGAGCTGCAATTATAGGTTGTGAGCCTCTGGATAAGGCTGCGGGGAACTGAACTCAGATCCTCTGCAAGAGCAATGCAAACTTTTAACCAGTGACACCTCTCTCCAGCACCTCTCTCCAGCCCCTTTTGAAACAATGTTTACCTCTTTTTACTAGAAAATACTCTTTGGGAAGTATACAACGAAACAGATATATATATACTCAACTGTGTGTGTGTGTGTATGTGTGCATGTCCTCGAATTATAGATACACAAGGCTGTTTATCATGTATTGTTTATAAGGCCACTTGTTCACAAAGTGCATTTCCCCTGGGGGTGATGGCACACACCTTTGATCCCAGCACTTGAAAGGCAGAGACAGGGGGATCTCTGTGAGTTTGCAGCCAACCTGTTGACTTAGCAAATTTTAGGCCAGTACTAGAGCTAAATTAAAAATTAAAAAATCAAAAACAGGGCTGGAGAGATGGCTCAGCAGTTAAGGGCACTGATTGCTCTTCCGAAGGTCATGAGTTCAAATCCCAGCAACCACGTGATGGCTCACAACCATCTGTAATGAGATCTGATGCCCTATTGTGGTGTGTCTGAAGACAGCTACAGTGTACTTACATATAATAAATAAACAAATAAATAAATAAATCTTAAAAAAAAAGATTAGCAGGAAAATGTGTCATACTTTGCTAGGCAGTGGTGGCGCATGCCTTTAATCTCAGCACTTGGGAGGCAGAGGCAGGCACATTTCTGAGTTTGAGGCCAGCCTGGTCTAAAGAGTGAGTTCCAGGATAGCCAGGGCTATACAGAGAAACCCTGTCTCAAAAAAAAAAAAAAACAAAAATTTTAAATTAAAAAAAAGAAAACAAAGAAACAAAAAAAAGAAAAACAACAACAACAAATGAAAAACAAAGTGGAATGACGGGAAACCCCCACAAACCGTTTCAAAAGTCAGACTAACAAAAAAAATAAAAACAATAATAAATTCAGGTTTTCAACAATCATCAGTGAATCAAAAGGGAGACTAAGATTTTTTTTTATTGCATTGGGAGAAGCAGAAAGAACCAAACGTGTCAAACTTTGGTGGCCCCTGTGCCTCTGAGTCTCTGCACACCTGGAGAGCCACGGGTCAGAAGGACCTGTGCCCACTCCACAGAGGGTAGGTGCTCAAGTCATACCAGACTGAGCCTGTGGTCAGCTGCCCACAGAGGTGTGTGTCTGAGTCCCCATGGCCCCCTAGAAGGTCCTGTGTGCAAGTCCCTGACTCCAAACGAGGTAGTGAGGAGCCCTGACTCTGTGCTTTGCAGGTAGAGAAGAGCTTGATGATGTCATCTGCGCAGCGTGAAGCCTTGACTTCTAGGGATGGCAGGACCAAGAGCGGGGTGTCACCAGCCCCCAGAATGTTGTCTGTGTCAGGGAAGGGTAGATTGTGAGTGAGGTCACTCTTGGTGACACACATTATGAATCTAAAACATGATCCCCCGCTTCCCCAGTCACACCCTGCCCCTGACCATAGCTATTGAAAAGATCACAGCCCAACAGGGCTGGCTGCTGGATGCCCTATTTTCCCAGGGGTGAGCTTGTTGTCTTACCTGGGGCAAGGGACAGTGCCGCCGAGCATACCACTCCTGGCAGTATAGGCTGACCTGGATGCCCTGGCCCAGGAAGAGAAAGGTCCACATCAAGATGTTCCAGGCTGGACCTGTGTGCCTGTCGTTCATGGTAAAGTTCAGCAACCCTAAGGTGGGAGGCAGGTTGTCACGCCAGTGCCTTGTCTCTTTTGCCTCCCATGCTAGGGTCACAAAGGATACCCTCCCTCCCTGAATGAGACCTTGATCCCAGCTGCAGAAACCCATCAAGGTCTCAGGAACTGGGAGAAATCCGTATTGCTCAGTTTACCCCTTAATTCCTGAATCATGCTGTATTTCCGGCCACACCAAGCTTTCCCGTTCCCTCCTCATCCTCTGATCAAATGCTTCTCTGTGACCAGAAACCTTTCCCCACATCCCCCAGGATATGCCTACTGCCTTCCAAGGCCACCCTCAGGTAGCCCCCTCCTTAGCGTCTCAGAGCAGCCAGACTGACTCCCACTGGCTGCCTCCCATCTAGGGCCACAGAGGTTGCACTCACCCCCAAACCCAAGGAACAGCATCAGCATGACGGGGTAGAAGAACCCCAGGACGAAACAGAAGATGTACTCATGGACCACCGCAGACACCAGGAACACTCCCAGCATGGCCACCCCGCGAGCCCGCCTGCCTAAGAGCTGGTGGGCAGGAATGAGAATGAGCGTGTCTCACAGGGCACCTTCACAGAGAGTCCCTCCCTCTTCACGAAGCCAGGAAGGAGTGAGATTCAATAGGAAGGGTGTGGGAATTTGGGGTCAGAAGGGTCCACACTAATCTCATTTAAGAGCAGTGTTCTGACCCATTGGTTCTTAGCTGTGTGATTTTATTATTATTTTTGTATTTTGACAGTGTTGGTGAGCAGGGCCTTATATAAATGCCAGGCAAGTGCTCTGCTACTAAGATAAGTCCCCTTCACCACAGGCATCACCATTGTTATTATCACCAGCATCACCATTATCATCGTCACCACCGTTATCCCTTGTATTTTTGAGACAGAGTCTCTCCGGGTCGTCCAGGCTATCCTAGAGCTCATACTTAATCCCGACTGGTCTTGAGCTCGTAGAGATCCTCCTCCTCTGTCTCTCTGAGTGCTAGGATTAAAAGCTTGAGCCACCGTACCTGGCCCCCTAGTCTTATATTTTGTGCGCACGTGTCCATGAGTATGCAGGCCAGAGGTCAATGACGTGTTACTTAAGCACCTTCTATTGATTTCTGAGAGACTCGTGAGTCTGGAACTCACCGCGTCAAGCCAGGCTAGCTGGCCAGCAAGCCCCAGACATCTGCCCTTGGATCTGAATGTGAGTGGGGCAGCATAAGAGGAGGAGAAAGTCTCCTGTTGGGACCGGGGGAACTGAGGAGGGTGCACGGCTCATACCCACAGCCCATCTTGATACACGTAGCTGTACAGCCAGTCATGGACCACGACGTTCCAAGTGCGGTAGTAGTTGGAGAAGGAGGTGGAGTTCCACCAGTCCTGCGGGGAGTATGGATTTGGGAAGGGATGGACTCGAGATCTCAGGCCCCGGCTGCCGCTCCCTACCTCCATCCCAACTCCACCTGTATCCTTGGCCAAGAGCTCCCTCAGCTCCCTCTCCCAGCCCCGGGCCCCGCCCTCCTGCCTATCCACTCAGGAGAAGAGGATCATGTCGCACCATCCACACAGCAGTCAGCCCTACCGCTTAGAGGTGAAGGACTGGCACCATCCCCATACCCGAGGCCCACATTGCTCACAACCCTGCAAGGTGGCACCCACCGGAGCCACCATCTTCCCCCCCGGGCCCATGGTCAACCTCCCCAGCTACAACTCTCCTCTAGCCCCCGGTCCAGGCCGCACCCGGTAGAACATCCTGTCTCCAAACCGCAGCATCTCGGCGAAGGCGTTGAGCCAGCAGTGGAGGAAGGCGAAGAAGATGAGGAGCAGCATGAAGATGCCTAGCGGGCGGGACAAGAGGTGCAGCCCCGCAGCCCTGACCGGGCTCCCCAGAGCCTTAGCCCCGCAGCCCTGACCGGGCTCCCCAGAGCCTTAGCCCCGCAGCCCTGACCGGGCTCCCCAGAGCCTTAGCCCCGCAGCCCTGACCGGGCTCCCCAGAGCCTTAGCCCCGCAGCCCTGACCGGGCTCCCCAGAGCCTTAGCCCCGCAGCCCTTACCGGGCTCCCTAAAGCCTTAGCCCAGCCATCAGGGCCCGACACTGAACAAGCATTCATTCACCGTCCACGCGTTCCTTAACCCGCACATCTGCTGGTGTGCTTGACCCTGCTCTATGCCTAAAAATCAGAAATACAGACTCACACTGCCCCTGGCCTTTTGGAAGTTCATCCTATTGAAACAGGCGCGCACATGGTGAAACCCGTGTATGGATTGAGGTCGGGTATAATGGAACTACTGATATGACAACCGGGGACGTCCTAGGGGGTTTAATACAGAACAAGGGTGAGATGACTGAAACTATGGCTGAGATTTTGCATGTGACTGTGAGGTGGCCACCTGTGATCCAACAACTGGGGAGACCAAGGAGGCTCAGTGTACTACACAGCAAGGCACCGTCTCAAAAGAGTAAAAGTTAAGTATGTGCATTAGAATAAAAGTTAGGGAAAGAAGGGAGGGTGGGCTGGAGAGATGGCTCAGCAGTTAAGAGCACTGACTGCTCTTCCAGAGGTCCTGAGTTCAATTCCCACATGGTGGCTCACAACCATTTATAATTGGATGCCCTCTTCTGGTGTGTCAGTGATAACATGCTCATATACATAAAATAAATAAATAAATCTTAAAAAGAAAGATTAAAAAAAAGATAAGGAGTGAAAAGGTTGGTGGTGTAGCTCAACAGGAAAGCATTTGTCTGCCATGTATGAGGCCTTAGGTTTACTCCCCAGTGCAGAAGGAAGAGACAGGGAAGGAAAGAAGGAAGGAAGGAAGGCAGGTCTTTTGGAGCAGGGCCGTGGGTGATTAATTTGCAGGAGGGACTTCATCTGGGCAGCAAAGCCAGGCCCAAGTCGGAGAGGAAAATGTGAGTGGGGGGAGCTATGTCACCAGGCTAAAGAAAGATGCTGGTAATGAATGTGGGCAGGAGAGGTAGGTGTAAGGGACTCTGAGACAGAGTGGCGCTTTCCCTGACAAGCCTCCCCCAGGGTGGGGCACAGCCTTTGGCCACCGTGATGACCTACTTACCTGGCCCCGTGGCGTGCAGGATGGATAGCAGCAGAGCCCGGGTGCTGAAGGGTTCCCGGCTCATGTTGGCAAAGACGGGGACACAGAGGCGGCCCAGGATGAAGCAGGCATAGAGCAAACAGCCCAGGGCCTGCAGACAGAGGACATGTGGCTTTGGTAAGGCCACTGCCTCCTCCCCAGCCTCCCCCCAGCTTCTAAGCCACTGCGAGTCACAGCTGGTCATCTTCTTCCCCCTGTCTTCTGACCTGGGCAAAGTTCTTGGCCACATAGTTCCACCTGATGCTAGGTGTCCTGCAGCAGTGATAGAAAAACATGATTATCATCCTTCATCATTCCCTGCTCAGGTCCTTAGCCCTTTCTCTGACGCTCCCTCCATTGCTCAGACCCGAATGGATTCCCTGGGGTGATTGGGGCGGTCCTAGAACACTTTGGGTTCCCCAGAGCAAACAAAATAAGTGGGTGTTTAGTTTGAGTGTCACTGAAGGTGCCTAGCCATACACAACGTCTGGGGTGTGGAGGACAGAACTGGGTTGATCGATTGGGATGCCGGATCATGGGAATGTCCAGGGCAAAGGAAAGCGTAGACTGTTTCCCTATTGCTTCCTTCGGAACAAGAGGCCGGTGTCCGCAGGAGGAGGGCACCTCCCTTACTAGGTTTGAGCATTTGGGGAGTAGGCAGGGTCTTACCTGGGGTATGTCTCTCTGTAGATGAGTGTAGGGCAGAAGAGGAAGTAGAGATAGCTGGAGAAACTCGGGGTGCAGATGCCCTTTCCTGAGCAGGAATGAAAGGGGTGGGTCAAGATGGGAGGGCAGGACTGTGGAAGCTCGGGGAGGTGACTTGCAGTGATCTGGGGTGTGCATTCGGTGCGTCTGAACTTGCTCACATTCTAGATGGGCTTTGCAGACCAGCTGCGGCCAGAGCTTCCTTGGATGGCCACCGCCCATCCTCTGTCACCCCTGTCTTTCCAGATTGAGATCTGGATAGCACCGGAAAGTCTGGGTTCTCTCAGAAGTGGGCCTGAGAATGCTCGTGCAGAAGGCCACTTAGTGCAGCTAAAAGTCAGAGGTGTGTCTGCTGGACAACCCGCTTTCGAGGGCAGAGCTTTGCAACTTGTGGCTTCCCCAGCAGCCAAGAGGATCCAGTTCACTTCACAGTGGGTCAGTGGGACACCTCACCTCCTCTGACACAAAAGATCCCAGGCACAGTCTCTCTCAGGAAGGAGTAACTTTTCATCAGGAATCTGACCTGAGGTGGAAGGGAGACCAAGTTGTTATGTGGCAAATAACCTCTCTGTACTCAGATTTACCACTGAGAGGCAGGTCAGTTCAAGACCTGCCTGGCGGAAGCCCACACTTTCTGGGTTTTTTTTTTTTAGATTTATTTATTTTATGTATGTGAGTACACTGCTTCAGACACACCAGAAGAGGGCATCGATCAGATCCCATTACAGATGGTTGTGAGCCACCGCATGGTTGCTGGGAATTGAACTCAGGACCTCTGAAAGAGCAGTCGGTGCTTGCTTTCTTGCTTTCTTTCTTTCTTTCTTTCTTTTTTGGTCATGACTTTGTAACTTAACAAAGACAGGACTGGGATGAAGGGTATAAGGAAACAGTCTTCATCCCGCCACAGCCACAGAGTCACAGTGTTACCTAGCAACCAAACCCAGCCAGCTCTGCCCTTGTCAACGGTGTATCCTTGCCCATTCTCGGTAGATCGGTAGATCGGATCCCAGAGCCCCTGGACCTCACCTGCTCAAAGACAAGCACGCAGCGTGAGGCGGGTGGAAGCTCATGCTTCACGGATATGTGCACCGGCAGGACGCAGAGCACCGCGGCGTGGGCAGCCAGCAGAATGCAGCCCAGGCTGGCCCCCAGCATCCAGGCGCCCCCTGTGCGCGGTCTGGTCCACAGTCGCAGGGTCTGGTAGGGCAGTAGCAGCGTAGACAGGAACATAGGAACCCACGTCATCATCGCCAAGGGGAGCTGCCCGAAGCTGAAGATGAGTAGGTCAAACTCCAGCATCAACCTAGGTGAGCGGAAAGGAAGACTGTAACTGAGGCAAACTGAGGCGGTTGTTATGTTTTGTTTGGTTGTGTTTTCTCTAGACAATTCTCTTGTATTCATGTATCCCAGACTGGCCATGAGCTCACTTATGTAGTTGAAGATGACCTTGAACTTCTAATCTTCCCGCTTCCACCTCCTTAGTACCGGGATTTCAGGCATAGGTCACCTTGATCTGTTCATGCGTTGCTAGGAGTTAGACCCAGGGTTTCCTGATACCAAGCAGGCACTCTACTGATTCAGCTAGATGCAGAGCCAACTGAGGATTCTTGAAAGGCTGTGTTCTTAAAGTGTTCAGGTTAGCCCTGGTGACCACAGGACTTCCAGTGCAGGTCCTCGCTTCAGACCATGGGACAGGCTTGACCTAAATGGCCTTTGGAGTCCCAGGTCAGTGTCAGTGTTGCAGAAGATCTCAATACTGCAAGCATTAGGGTACGGAGAGTTGAGATGAGCTTTGATTTTATTTTTTTTATTATTATGAATGTGGTCCCTCCGGTGTGTCTATAGTTGTAGGCCTAGGCTCAAGGAATGCTCCATGCTCAGTGATTTGCACGCCTGGGTGGACGGTCTCAGCTGTCTCAGAGGCTGAAGCAGGAGAATGGAAATCCTAGACTGTAGGAATAATCTACTGTGCACTGTGTAAAAGCATCACCAGTCAATAAAAATCTGATGGCCTGTAGCAAAGGCGGGAAGTGGAAGATGGGACATCCCCCAGAGAGAGACAGAGACAGAGAGACAGAGTGACAGAGAGAGACACACACAGAGAGACAGAGAAACAGAGAGAGAGAGAGACAGAGAGACAGAGACACACAGAGACAGAGAAACAGAGAAAGACAGAGAATCAGAGAGACAGAGACAGAGAGATAGAGACAGACAGAAGGACAGAAAGGCAGAGAGAGAGAGAGAGAGAGAGAGAGAGAGAGAAAGGGGGGAGGGAACTCTGAAAAAGAATCAGGCTCAGGGGATTCACCAACAAGACATGGTGGGGGTTGAATGTTTGAAAGTGAGGAGAGGAAACCAGACGTGGCAGACAGGATAGTATAGACAGGTTAATTGAGCTACGAGCTAGATGGGGAGCAAGCCTAGCTTAAGGCCTAGACATTAATACGTAAATAAATAAGCCTCCATGTCATTATTCGGGAACTGGGGCAGACATAGAAAAGACCAGGCAGTTACACTAGACTGCTAGGACATAGGTACGCCTTGTCTCAAAAAAAAAAAGTGTTGTTTGGAACTGAAGAAATAGATCGGTGGTTAAGAGCATTGACTCTTCCAGGCTCAACTTGCAGCACGGCACTCATGCGCTGGTTCACAACCATCTGTAACTGCAGTTCCAGGACATGCAACGAATCCCCTCTCTGCCCTCTTTGGGCACCAGATGCAAGTGATGCAGAGACATGCAGGGGAAACATCCACACACATAAAACTAAATTTAAAAATTCAAATAGTAGAAAAGAATGTATGGCTTAGAAAGGTGAAAAATAGGGAGCTGGCTCAGCGGTTAAGAGCACCGGCTGCTCTTCCAGAGGTCCTGAGTTCAATTCCCAGCAACCACGTGGTGGCTCACGACCATCTGTAATGGGATCTGACGCCCTCTTCTGGCACAAAAGTGTACGTGCAGACAGATCACTCAGGTTCATAAAATAAAGGTGAAAAATGCAAGGGAGTGGGGTGGGGTGGGGTGGGGGTGGCTCACGACCATCTGTAATGGGATCCGATGCCCTCTTCTTGTGTGTCTGAAGAGAGTGACATATACATATAATAAATAAATAAATCTTTAAAAAAAAGGACCTCATGAACTAAGTCTGGTACTTCCCACTTTCTGTAGTCACTAAAATCAATAAGCTGACAAGACTTGGTTATAAAATCAGATACACTATCTCACTTATAAACACCTCTAATAGCACACATCCTGTTGGTTCTTATGGATATATGCATGTGAACACACAGGAAACATTCTAGGGCAAACTCAAACCAATTTTTTTAAAGATTTTTTTTTTTTTGGTTTTTTTTTTTTTCGAGACAGGGTTTCTCTGTGTAGCCCTGGCTGTCCTGGAACTCACTCTGTAGACCAGGCTGGCCTCGAACTCAGAAATCCACCTGCCTCTGCCTCCCAAGTGCTAGGATTAAAGGCGTGCGCCACCACCGCCCGGCTAAGATTTATTTATTTATTATATGTATATGTCACTCTCTTCAGACACGTCAGAAGAAGGCATCGGATCCCATTACAGATGGTTGTGAGTCACCATGTGGTTGCTGAGAATTGAACTCAGGACCTCTGGAAGAGCAGTCAGTGCTCTTAACCACTGAGCCATCTCTCCAGCCCCTCAAACTATTAAACAAACAGAAAAACACCACCAGGCCTGCCTGGCAGTGGTGGCACACGCCTTTAATCTCAGCACTCAGAAGGCATAGGCAATCATATCTCTGAGTTTGAGACCAACCTGGTCTATAGAGTGAGTTTCAGGACAGCAAGGGCTACACTGAGAAACCCTGTTTCAAAACAAAATAACAATAAATAAACAAGCCAGACCTGGTGGCTCATACCTATGACTTTAGTTACTTGGGAGGGAGACAGAGGCAGAAGGATCAAAAGTTCTAGGTCGTGGGGCTGGAGAGGTGGCTCAGTGGTTAAGGTCGAAGGCAGGTATGGAGAATAGGCCAGGATATCTGATCAGGTCACTGTTTCAGGAGAGACCTACCTGCCTTCATCAATGAAGTCGATGGCCAGGGTACTGATGATCAAGACGCATAGGCCTGCTATGAACATGTGGTAGATGGTTCGGAAATGTTGCACCTCCATTAGGTCACTGGAAGGAAGGAGCCCGAGGAGCAGGGAGGAAGGATCTTCAGAAGCCTGCAGAGAAGCTCAGGGCAAGCTTGTGGCTGGAGCTTCTCCTCCTGATTTGTCTTCCTCAACAATGCCAAGGCAGAGCCCTCTCCAGAGCCTCCCAGCAGACCACCAAAGCCCATGCATGAGCACTGTGACATCTGTGGACCCCCCCAGCCAAAGTCTTTCTCTTCACCTTCTGTCCTCACCCCCAACTTACTCGAGCAACGACTTGCGGGTGATGAAAACTTTCCGTTTCCCAGGGTGTAACTCTTGGGTCCTAGATTGAGACAGTTTTCAGAACCAGACGCCAGAGGAAGAAGAGAGGCTGGAGGGCAGTGCCGTGTGGAAGGTAATAAGAAGCAGTAAAGATAGCCCAGGAGATTGACAGCTGAATGAGGCCTGGAAGATGGAGGAGTGTGTGTGTGTGTGTGTGTGTGTGCACATGTGCATGCATGTGCATGAGCGAATGTGTGTGTGCAAGTGTGTGCATGCACATGAGTGCATACATGTGCATGTGCGCATGCATGTACATGCATGTGAGCCTGTGTGTGCATGCACGTATGCATGGGTATGTACATTTGTGTGTTTCTGCATGAGTTGCATGTGTGCATGTATGTATATGCATGTGCATAAGTGAATGTGTGTGCACATATGTGAGTGCATGTGCACATGTGCAGGTGCATATGCAAGTGTGTGTATGCACATGTGTATGAGCAAATGTGTGTATGTGTAAGTGTGTGCATGCATGTGTGTGCATGAGTGCCTGTGTGCATGTATATGTGTGTGTGCATGCACACATGTATGGGTGTGGGCATTTGTGTGTGTTTCCACATGTGTATACATGTATGCATGTGTGCATGTATGTGTGTGTGCATGCATGTGCCTGTGTGTATTTAGAGAGACAAGGTGATCAGGAGAGAAGAAGGAAGGCTGAAGTCAGGGTCATGTCAAGGCTGACAAAGGGGCGGGCATTCAGCTAGAGGAGCACCTGTCTTGGAACCCTGACTCACTTGCTTGTAGAAGCTGGGGCGGTGGAGGGAAGAGGTCTGTCTTGTTTGGGGTAGGTTTGCACAGCCTCCCACATGGCCCGATCCAACAGTTCTGCCAACTCTCTCTGTGCTTGCTCCAGAAACTGTGTCTTCACAGCCTGTGGGACAAAGCCAGGCTACAGCCCATTTTCCCTCCCGCCAGTCGTTCCTTTCTTTCACAATTCACTGCGCTTCTCTATGAACCGTGCAAGTTAAGTGCTGGGGAGGTAAGTGTGGCGCAGGAGCTGCCCCAACTTCTGTCTCCTTCCTAGGGCAGCAATGAGAATACTGCAAATACAGCAGAAGCAGAAGCCTGTGTTTCCAGCTGTTCAGGAGGCTGAGGCAAGAGAGGGGTGAGTTTGAGTCTAGCTCAGTGACAGCAGGGGCGAGGCTGTTAGACAGATGACCTCCAGCCCTCAGTCACTGACCTCTGAACTGTGACCTCTCTAACAGGAAGATCTCACCAGCTGATTATGGTTCTTACCCAAAGACCTAGTTTTTTGGTTTTGGAGACAGGGTTTCTCCATGTAGCCCTGTCCTGGAAATCACTCTGTTCCTCAAACTCACAGAGATTTGACTGCTTCTGCCTCGCAAGTCCTGGGTTTAAAGGCATGTGCCACCACCACCCAGCTAGCCCAATTCTTTTTAATTCACAATTGTAAGCAAACCTAACAGATTATTTATCTTAAATTTGTGAATGAGGGGAAGTAATCTAGGTTGGCATTATCCAAACAATGTTACCAGACAATTTAAGTGAGGTTTTAAAATATTTATACCAAAGCTGCGGCTGCTGAGATATCACAGTAGGTAAGATAATTTACTATGTAAACCTTGTGACTTGATTTTGATCATGAACTCATAGTGGAAAGAGAGAGCTGACTTCTAAAAATTACACAGACACATGCAGATACACACAGACATACACACACAGAGACAGATATGCACATACAGATACACACAGACAGATATGCACATACAGATACACACTGACAGACATACACACACACACACAGATATACATAGACACACAGACAGATACACATAGACACAGAAACACCTATTACTACTACTACTACTAATACTAATACTAATACTACTAATAATAATAGGGCTGGAGAGATGGCTCAGCAGTTAAGAGCACTGACTGCTCTTCCGAAGGTCCTGAGTTCAATTCCCAGCAACCACAGGGTGGCTCACAACCATCTGTAATGGGATCTGATGCCCTCTTCTGGTGTGTCTGAAGACAGCTACAGTGTACTCATATACATAAAATAAATAAATAAATCTTAAATAAATAATAATTTTAAAAGAAAGGTCTTATCTCTGATTATCAATATTGGAAAAGTTAACTAATAACTGGTGATTTAGGCATCAATACCACCCTTCATTAACCTTAATTCTAGTTGAAAAATTTTGTGTGTGTGACAAGGTCTCATTATGTAACTTGACTGCTGGCCTGGAATTCTCTATACAGACCAGGATGTCCTTAAACTCAGAGGTTCTGCTGCCCCTGCTTTCTAAGATTAAAGGAGTGTGCCAAATGCCAATATAATCTGGGCAAACAAGGAATCTTTTTATCATCTAGCCTGTCCTTGCCCTTGCCTCCTGTTACCCTAGGACCGTCCCAACTTTTTATTTCCTTTCACTTTTTCTTTCTTTTCTTTTCTTTTCTTTTTCCCCCCACTGATACAGGGTTTCTCTGTGTAGTCCTGGCTATCCGGGAACTTTTCTGTAGACCAGGCTGGCCTCAGACTCAGAGATCCACCTGCCTCAGCCTCCTTGAGTGCTGGGATCAAAGGCGTGTGCCACCACTGCCTTGGTTACTTTTTATTTCTTAGAGTCTTTTGTAGCCCAGTCTGGTTTGGAAGTTATTGTGTAGCCAAGGTTGACCTCAATCTTCTGATCTTCCTGTTTCTACTTCCCACGTGCTAGGATTACAGCTGTATGCCATTACACCGGGTTTACATGGTGCTGCAGATCAAGCCCAGCCTTCATGTATGTTAGATTGGCACTCTACCATTTGAGCTACATCCCCAGCCTGTCCTTTCTGACCTCCATGATCCCTCACCTCCATATGGCGGGTCCATTGCACCAAGTCTGGGCCTCTGTGTGTCTTCTCGTTCCCTAGGAGGAAGAATCAAGAATCAAAGGGGACTCAAGAGGGAGGAGTTAGGCGTTCTGTGTGCTCACAGCCTCGGTTCCCAGTCAATATTTAGAATCAATCGTGGGTAGAGCCATTAACCAGGGAAGTGACATGCGCAGTGAGTGCGACCCTTGATGAGAAAGAGCCTGACGCAATTGCTGGAAACAGGGGACCCAAAACAGGGAAGTACTCCCTAATGAAGGCAAGGCTACACTCTGAACCTCCCTTTTCTCCGTTGCCAGTCCGAGTGGTGTGGGGAAGAGGGCAGAAACCTCCTTCTCTGGTTTCCCAGAACAGCAAGAGGAAAGGAAGTGGCCATGCAGCAAGCTTTCCTCGGCCATACACTCCCACCTTAGACCTGCCTGAGTGTCCTGTGCGTAGGGGATGGGAGGACGGCTCACCTTCTCCACCGGCTCCCTTCTGCTCCTCTCCCAGCCCTTCTCTCCTCCGCAGCTGGGGCACCTTTGGCTCCATGGTGCCAGTGTGGAGCAGACAGCACAAAACTGTCGTCTAATTTCTTCTTTCCTTTCTTTCTCTACCTACCTACTCAGAGATCTGACAACCCCAGGGACTAAAGTCCTTTCCGGAGCCCGCTGGGGGTTAGATAGGTTATCTGCAGGCAGTGCTTCTCATAACCTAGCTCTGCTCTGCGGGCATCATGTCATAGCCCTCTATACACAACAACTATGGTCAACTTCACACTACTGCTATATCTCTTTCGGGAGTGAATCTGTGCATCAGGTTGTGAGGGGGACTTTGCCTCCCTGAGGCTTATCACATAACTTGGCTCCTCCTGGCTCTCTCTACAAAGACTGAAGGTCAGGGAGGGACCAGAAACATCTTCACGTACCTTGTAGTTAGCTTTCTGAGGGCACACAATGAAGCCTGTATCGACATGTGCAACAATATTTTGTTGGGGGCTCTATCTGTGACATGTGTGATGTCGAGGCCTCTCAATGTCAGCTCTTCTCTACACCTTGGATTACCACATAAGCAGAAAGGCCAGACACGCACTTATTCAACAGTAAATAGTGCCAGGGGTTGCCTTGCCTACCTGTGTCATTCCCAACCTATGTAACTTCAGGAAAGTGGACCAAACTTTTTAAGCAGTAGGGCAGGCAAGTGCTTTGGGAGTTCCACTTTGGCAAATTCTGGCAGGGGATTAACCATTAATCCTTCTCCTCCATCAGTCCAAAGGTCAGTGATAGAAACAAGGTTGTAATCACCGTGATCTCAGACAGAGGTCAAGATCTCAGTCAATCCCACAAGGAAGAGTGCCAAGTGGGTAACCGGGTGAGGATAAAGGGCTTACTGCCTGTGACAGTGGCTTTCTTATTCCAAGGATAATGGGAGAGACTGGCTGTGCTCTACAGGGAAGGCAGAAATGCTATGAGCAATGGGAGAAAGTGAGTAGAGGCTCCAGAGCTGTACGAGGCAGACGCAGAGACTTGAGCCGGAGACCCCCCCAAGGAAGCTTTATTAGTACACAAGCCAACAACAATCTTTATAACTAGCTGTGCAAAGGCCCAAGGATGACAGGGACAATGGGGCAGAGCCTGAAGGTGGGTCTTGGGGCACAGAGTTATTCATCACTTCACATATAGGTCAGACGACAGCCCCGTGCTCCTGCTGGTGTCCTGGAGGCTCCTACAGGGGTGGGGTGGGGGAGGGGACTTCACCCACTGCTCCTGCCAGAGCACTGAGAGCTTCCTTGGCCGTCTGGAGACACTGGCAAAGGCTGGCCCATAGGATCCACACACCAGCAGGGACCACGGCGATTCCCCTGCGAGGAACGACACTGGGGAGAGAGGTACAGGTCAGTGCAGTCCAGGCTTTGAGCAGGAGAACATCTAAGAACTCTTAGTCACTTTACCTACTAAATAGGTAAATACCCACTCTGCTAGGCCAGGGCAATAACTTTCAAAATGCAGTCTCAGTCAAGAGCCCAACGTCACTTATGTTGGAAACTTGTGTTCACAGGCTAGCCCAGACCCTACTGAATCAGAAAATGCAGAAAGGGCTCTGCCAGCCAGGGCTAAGACACTTTCAGATGATTCCCAGGGCTCCCGTTTGAAGCCACTGCAAGGCCTTATCCTAGAGGAGACTTTAAGTCTTCCACTGCAATAGTTGGCCTTTGTTCTTCTTTCAGATCATACTAGAGATTGAGCCCAGAGAACTGCTAAGCAGAGCTTTGCTAATGAGCTATAAACTTCTTTTCCTTTTTGTTTTGAGAGAGAGGCTCATCAAGTTTCCCAGGCTGGACTTGAACTCACGCAGAAGCCTGCCTGGTCTAGGAGCCTGCCTGGTCCAGGCCAAACTTCCTCAAGTCCATGGAAAGATCTCCTATGGAAATTTCCAGCCCTCAGTCTTCCTACCAGCCCTTCACTTGTAGGCCAGGCAGGCCTTGAACTTACAATCTTCCTGATGCTTATCATGTCTATGTGGGTCTTAAAATTGGAAGAAATAGTTGTGTGTGTGTGTGTGTGTCCTTTTTGTTTTGTTTTGGGTTTTTTGTTTTGTTTTGTTTCGTTTTGGTTGCTGTTTGGTTGGTTTTGGTTTTTCGAGACAGTGTTTCTCTCTGTAGCTCCCGCTCTCCTGGAACTCACTATATAGATCAGGCTGGCCTTGAACTCATAGAGATCCCCCTGCCTCTCTCTACCTTTTTGTAGCTTTGCCTTTCTCCATCTCAGGCAGAGAGCTCGCACAGAGGAGAGGCGGCTTCTTTTGGTTTTGGTTTTTCGAGACAGTGTTTCTCTCTGTAGCTCAGGCTCTCCTGGAACTCACTATATAGACCAGGCTGGCCTTGAACTCACAGACATCCACCTGCCTCTCTCTATCACCTGGCTGTTGTTTTTGCCTTTCTCGATCCCAGGCAGGGAGTTCGCACAGAAGAGAGGCGGCTCCTTCTCACCTGCTGCTTTCGGTAGAAGCCCCTGAGGTCACAGTTTGGCACATAGAGCCCGCGTGCTCCGCCTCGGAAGACCTCAGTCTGGAACAGCTGCAGTACTGAATCCAAGTGTCTGCGGCAGGGGCCCTGGAGAAGGACGGGAGTGGATGAGGGCGGTGCTTCCTCGAGTCCATGGAAAGGTCTCTGGTGGAAATCTCCAGCCCTCTGTCTTCCCTACCACCCCTTCACGCACCATCTCACTTTCTTGAACAGGATTGGGCCTTATAGGGGCGGCGGAGGTCCGTGGATTCTTCTGCCGGTCTCTGTGGCTCGTGTCACGTGAGCGGGAGGCACCTCCATGGGGTTTGCTCTCCTTTGTAGTCTCTTCTGTGGCCACAGGAAGAATGGGAGGGGAAATCAGAGGTCAGTCAGAGCAGAGACCAGCAGCCCAGGAGCCTAGGTCCACTTCTACCAGTAAAAGGATTCAGTTTCTCTTGGCTTTACCGTAACTGCAATTTCTTCCTCTAACAAACTATACCCCTGGGTATGGTGGTGTGTGCCTATAATCCCAGTACTTGGGAGGCCTAGGTAAGAGGATTGCCACAGGTTGATGGCCAGTCTAGTCTATTTAACAGGAGCTGAAGAGATGGCTCAGCAGTTAAGAGCACTGGCTACACTTCCAGGGGACCAGAGTTCGATTCTTCAGTATCTTCATGGTGTCTCATCGAGGTGTTTGTAACTGTAGTACCTGGGAAGCCAACCCCATTTCTGGTAACTATATAGTACACAGACACATAGGTACAGACATACATTCAGGCAAAACACCCACATATGTGAAATAAAAATAAAATCCTAGCTGGATGGTGGTGGCACATGCCTTTAATCCAGTCCTCAGGAGGCAGAGACAGGCATATTTGTGAGTTTAAGGCCATCCTGGTCTACAAAGTGAGTTCCAGGATAGCCAGGGCTACACAGAGAAACCCTGTCTCACCCCCCACCCCCCTCCCCCAAATCCCATGAGTACAAAGTAATGTTGGTTATTTCCAGCCTTCACGCTTCCTTTGAAAAGACCTGCCTATTCCACTAGCAGCCAGAAGAGGGCACACCAGCCCAGGAAGATGGGCAAAAGAACAGTGGATTGTACAGTGTGTGTGTGTGTGTGTGTGTGTGTGTGTGTGTGTGTTGGGGGTGTGTGTCAATAAGGACCCAGTGGAATGTTTGTCCCTGTTGTGACCCCCTCAGTGAGTCAGTCCGCCCCTCCCAGCCCTGAGATGTTACTTTGAAAGGCTTACATGGGGCTCTCTTCTTTTTGTCCCAGCTCAACCCTAGTGGTCCAGGAACACAATGGTTCTTAACCAGGATGCATTGAAGGCTGCAGATGGGGCAGGAAATAAGTTTCCAACCTGGGTAGCACATCTTCCTCAGACCTTGTCCCCCACTCCCTGCATTTAGTGCCAAACTGGGATGATGCTTCAAATTGCCTTCTCCAACCAAAACACACCTCAGAGAAGCCCTAGAACCCCGGGCTCTAACACTAGAAACTGGATCTTCAACCCCTTATTCCAGTGTGTTCGTGTGTGTGTGTGCTTGTGTGTGTATATGTATGTTCATGTGCATGTATGTGTATGTGTGCTCATGTGTGTGAGTATGTGCATGGATGTATGTGCAAATGCACGTGTGTAGGGGCCCGTATAGGCATGTGTGTATGTGTGTGCATGTGTGCATGTGTGCATGTATACATGCATGTGTATGTGTGTGTATATGTTCATGCATGCCTCTCTATGTATGTTGTGTGTTGTGCGTTTTGTGTGTGTGTGTGTGTATACTCATGCATGCCTCTGTGGTGTGTGTGTGTGTGTAAGCTGGTCTGAGATTATGTAGCCAAGGATGATGTTGACCTGACCTTCCCGCCTCCACCCCTAAGTGCTGGAATGACAGGCCTGCACTGCCAAGTGATCCAAATTCATTTTTCATCCCTTTCTATGGAAAAACCAGGGATTTGCTATCTTCCATCTCCAGTTGCTCCTCACCCCCATCTTTGGGGTGCTGACTCACTCTGGTCCCACCCACCCAATGACTCATCATCCCTGGGGTAGGGTGGGGCAGGAGGGCATCCAATTCCCAGGTTTAAATCATAACTCTGATTTGGCAGATTCCTTCTCTTCCCACTTCTTCGGCCCTCCGGGGCCTGCCCAGTGCCCGCGGTATCCACTGCTCCCCGTGCCCACTACCCGCGATGCCCACAGTCCCCGGTGCCCATTGCCCCCGGTGCCCACTGCCCGCGGTGTCTACTTTACAGTGGCACTGAAAGAGGAGCCAGGAGACATTTCTTAGTGTGTGGAACTAGAGTCTGGGGTTCCCTTTTCTACTCCTCCTCCTCCTCCATACGGAATCTAGGTCCTGTCTCCAGCGTGGGCCTTTAGAGCTATGGCGCTGATCGTGAGGGGTCCAGAGGAAAGCTAAAACTCAAACCGTCCATTCTCCTCCTACATACGCCTCTTTCCCTCAGGAGAAAATAAGGGACAGGGAGAGCAGCGGAGAGTTCAGATAGCTCTCTTGCTTATTCTAAGGTGCCCCTAGCAGCCTCATAGCTGTCCCCTGATGTTTCTGCTTCACGTTCCACTCAAGGCCCAGGAGGAACCAATGGGCCGGTCCCAGAGGCTTGAAGAGGCCGCCTACCTGCATCTGTCGAGATTCCTACCAGAAGAAACTCGCTTCTCCTATCTCAGGTGGGCAGGTGGGAGGTGGGAGGAAGGCATGGACTCACCCGACGGTCCTCTGGCGCGTTGACAGCGACCCTGACCGATCAGCAGCGCACGCAAAGGTGTCTCTTCGTTCTCTCGGGGTTGGCACTGCAGTCCTGGGGCGCACTTAGGGATGTAAACCCCGCACGGTTGCCCCTCTCTCCTGAGACAGCCTCCGGCTTCTGTACAGCCGTCTGCAGACGACCCTGCGTTTTCCTCCTCCACGCAGCCCCCGCGACAGCCAGTCTGCACCCCTGGCCCGCAGCCGGGGCACCCCGCTAAGGCGGACCCTGAGCCCGCAGCGAACAACAGCATTAGCAACATCAGCAGGGGCTGCGTGG